>PVLC010005577.1:0-54279 GCA_004027655.1 Graphiurus murinus
GAATGCTGGGATTACAAGCGTGCGCCACCACGCCCGGCTAATTCCCTAGGATTTTCTATGTACAATCATCTCATGTGTGAGCAGAAGCTTATTTCTTCCTTTTCAGTCTGTAAACTATTTTTCTTGCCTAATCACACTGTCTAAGCTCCACAGTACAAAACCGTACAGAAATGCTGAGCTGATGAGAATGGTATCCTTGTTTCTGTCCCTTACCTTAGGGGGAAAGCATTCAGTTTCTCAACACTGTGATGCTGGCTACGAAGACGCCCCCTCTTGTCACTTTGCTGGAAATGCAGATGTCTAATTTTGTCATATTCTTTTCCTACATTTAAGGAGACTATCCTATGATTGCTTCCATTATACTAATACCGTAAGTTACATCAACTGATGCTTAAAAGCTAAGCCAACCTTGCATTCCTAGGATCAGACTTACTTGATCATAGTGAATTATCCTTTATTTTTATATAGATTGCTGGGTTTTATTTGCTGACATTTTGTTAATTTTTTTTTTTTTTTTACATGAGTGTTTGTGAAGGGAATGGGTTGGTAGCTTTCTTTTTTTGTAGTATCTTTGGTGTCAGGATAGCACTGACCTCATGAAATGAGTCTGGAACTATTTCCTCCTCCTCTCTACTCTGAAAGATCTTCTGTGGATTTGCAATTATTCCTTCAATAACTAGGTTATAATTCAGCAATGAAGATATCTGGACCAGGAGTGTTTTTCTTGGGAAGATTCTTAATTAATCCTGAGTTCACTTCCTCGGACTATACAGAGTTATTCAGTGTTTTAAATTTCTTCCTGTATCAGTGTATCCTGTATATGTCTCTCAAGAAGTTTGAACATTTCATCTAATCTATAGTATATATTTGCATAAATTAAAATCTTCATAATATTCCTTTACTATATTTTTTGTGGTGTTGGGAATTACATTCAGGGGCATTCTACATTTGAGTTACACTCCCAGCCTTATTTTATCTTTTATTTTGAAACAAGGTCTCACTACGTTACCATGCACTGCTGGCCTCAAACCTGTGAACCTCCTGTCTCAGCCTTTTTTTATCTTTTTAGTGTCAGTAGAGATGTCCACTCTTCATTCTTGATATTGGCAATTTATGTTACCACTTTTTTTAAATTTCTTTCTTCCTTTTTCTTTGTGGTACTGGGGATTGAGCTCAGGGGCAGTCTACCTCCGAGGTATACCCCTAGCCCTTGTTTTTGTTTTGTTTTGAAACAAGGTCTTACTAGGTTGGTGAAAGTCTCACTAAGTTGCTGAGGCTGGCCTCAAACCTGCGATCCTTCTGTCTCAGCCTCCCAAGTACTGGGATTATAGGCATGCACCACCATGCCTGGTTTATCACTTCTTTTCTTGATCAGTCTTGAAAGAGTTTCTAAAAAATAAAGCAAAAAAAAAAATCACCAAGAACCAGTCATCTTTCAGTTTAAATGTTCTTTTTCTAGTGCACATCTGCTTTCTTTTTCATTAATCTCTGTCCTGATTTTTATGATTTCCTCCCTACTACTTCCTGGACTTAACTTGCTCTTTTCTCCTGGTTTCTGAGGATGGAGCCCAAGGTCAAGTCTTTGTGGTCTTTCATCTTTTCTAACATAGGCATAAAAGGCTATAAATTCCCCATTAATCACTGCTTCAGCTTTTCCCACAGATTTGGATACATTGTGTTTTTATGTTTTAATAAATTTGAAGTATTTTTAAATTTTCTCCTGGGATTTCTCCTTGACTTATGGCTTACTGACAAATGTGTTATTTAAAGTATTTTGGGACTTTCCAGATATCTGTCTTTGGGTTCTTAATTCTGTTATGTCCTGAAAGTGGTTTTGTGCCTGTCATTAATCTTGACAAATCTCAACCATTAAGTCTTTAAACACTTTCCTCTCCCTGCTCCACCCCCACACCCTGTGAGTCCAGTTTTGTGCGTTAGACTGTTCCGTGTACACTACATGTTCTGGAAGCACAGCTCCGTTGGTCCGTGTGAGTATTTTCTGTCCAGCGATCCTCGTGCTCTGCTCCTCCCTGCCGGCTGTGGAGTTTGAGCTCGCCATGGCCGCTCTTCTCTTCCACTGTGGTTCTCATCACTAGCGTTCCCACTCTGTTCCTTCTTGCGGTTCCCATCTCTTTTCAAGGCAGTATAATATTTTAAACAAAGGATAAAAAAACAACCTAAGTTTCACTAATGGTGTGGCTGCTAACTGAAGTGTGCTATTTCTATACCAATCATTTAAATAAATGTATATATACTGAAATGGAAAGCTCTAGAAAATATATTGAGTTCAAAAAGCAAGTTTTAAAACCATGAGTATGATCTCATGTGTCTTTTGTTTTTCAAATTTTGAAAAACAATACTGTATTTCCAGAGTAACAAATACCTATAAAATGAATTTTGGGGGTGTGTGTGTATGATACTGGGAATTGAATCCAGATGCTCTGCCTCTGAGCTACATCCTAGCCCTTTTTATTTTGAAACAGGGCCTGTTAGTGTAGGTCTTCAAGCGGCTCAAGCTGTGACGGGGTGAGCAGGGCCCAGACCTTCAGCAGAGACAGAGGGGAGACACCTTCTCCTGAGGAGCCCTGGCCGCCCATGGGGCCTGGCTCCTGCCTCCGCTGGATGGGAGGGTGGGAGCACCAGGCTCAAGATGGAGGAGCGACTGGAGGACGGAGGGCAGGCGGAGGTCGACAGGCAGGAACTGAACGAGGGCGGGAAACATTCTAAATCCACCCCAGTGAACAAATCCAGATTGTGTGTTTGTGTGTGTGGCATGTCTGTGTGCGAGGCGTGTGGTGTGTGGGTTTGCGTGTGTGATGTGCTGTGGTGTGTGTAGGACTGGCTGTGATAACGTGTGTTGATGTATGTCCAGGTGCGTGCTTTGTCTTGTGTGGAAGCATGTGTGGCATGTGTGGCGTGCGTGGTGTTGGGCTGTGTGTTGTGTATTGTGTGTGATGTGTGGTGAGTGCATGGTGGTGTGTGCTGTGTGCATCATGGTGTGACGTGTTGTGGTGTGTGTAGTGTGTTGACCTGTTGAGGTATGTGGCGTGTGTTGTGATGTGTTGGTGTGATGTGGTGTGTGGTGTGTACTGTGATGTATATTGTGTTGTGTGGCGTGGTGTGTTGTGTGCATCCTGGTGTGATGTGTTATGATGTGTGTAGTGTGTTGACATGTTGAGGCATGTGGTATGTATTGTGATGTAGCATGATGTGTTGGTGTGATGTGGCGTGTATAGTATGCGTTGAGGTGTGTGGTGTGTACTGCAATGTATATTGTGTTGTGTGGTGTGGTGTGTTGTGTGCATCCTGGTGTGATGTGTTGTGGTGTGTATAATGTGTTGAGGTATGTGGCGTGTATTGTGATGTGTTGGTGTGATGTGGTGTGTGGTGTGTACTGTGATGTATATTGTGTTGTGTGGCGTGGTGTGTTGTGTGCATTATGGTGTGATGTGTTGTGTTGTGTGTAGTGTGTTGACCTGTTGAGGTATGTGGTGTGTATTGTGATGTATATTGTGTTGTGTGGCATAGTGTGTTGTGTACATCCTGGTGTGATGTGTTGTGGTGTGTGTAGTGTGCGTTGAGCTGTGTGGTGTGTACTTCGATGTATATTGTGTTGTGCGGCGTGGTGTGTTGTGGTGTGGTGTGTGGTGTCCTGTGTCCCGGGGGTCAGGAGACCCCTCTGTCCTGGACGGATGCGGCGTGGTGCGGCCGGCTGGCTGGCTGGCTGAGGTCAGGAAGGAGGGCGGGCGCGGCCCCTGTTTGTGGTGGAAGGCTGCCAGGCAGGCAGGGAGGGCGCGGAGCTACCTGGCTCCCCCGGCCCTCGCAGGCAGTGTTTTCCTTTTGTGTTGACGGCGTTGGCGCGTCTCTATGGGGACGTGGCGCCCTGGAGACACGAAAGTTCAGGGTGCCGGGTGACGCGCGGGGGTGCGGGGACCCCTCGCTGAGTCACTGGGTGAGGTGCTTCCTGCAACAGCAGGATGAGGAGATGCACCTTCCAACTCCAGCATGAAGGGTTACTGCAGGGAGCTTTGAAATGCGGCGCACGGGAGGGCGAGGAGGAAGGCCCGGAGCTCCCCGCTCCTGTGTAACCACTCCTCCCAGAGACCATTTGCCTTCCAGGAAAACTCCCATCCTCTGCTGCATGTGTGCGGTTGGACAGGTGCTTTCCACGTTGACATTTTTCTTGACTTAAGGTCTCTTCATGGGGGCGTAATATTCCACTCTGCAGCTGTCCCACCAGAGTCACGCTATTTCCAAATCTGTTGTGGGAAATCCTCCTGTAGACAGCCTGCCCCTGTCTCTGCTGGCCCTGGCCCACGCCCAGGCTGCTCAGAGTCGCGTCTTTGGGTCCGACCTGGCAGGCTGCAGCGCTGGGCCTCCTCGGGCTGTCCTTTGCCAGGGGTTTTCTGAGCACTGCCAGGACCACGCCCCGGCCCAGTGCTGGCGCGGCCTTTGGTCCTGTCTCCTTGCCTCAGTGCCCGCTCCCCTGCTGGGCCAGCCAGGGCTGAAAGGTCCCCACATGGGAGGCTGAGCCCTGCTCCCCGCAGGAGGGGTGCAGCGTCACCCAGCGCAGGATTCCCTAAGTGAGCTTTAGGGTCTTGTTTTTCTACGTGCCTGTCTGTCCCCCCCCCTTCTGTATATAAAGGAAGAAAAACCAAAACCCTAATAGGAAGGAGATGTGTGTGCCGGGGGCAGTGTGCGGAGGCGCCACGGCCATTGTGAGACAGCGTGCAGGACCCAGCTTCCGGCTTTGTGCTTCTTACTGTTGTTAGCACTTTTATCACTTAAAGCGCCCTTTGGAGATGATCTCCAGGGTTTCTGAAAAAGACAGCTGGCCAGCTTCCTCTATGGGTTCCCTAAGCCCCCCCAGGGCTCACCCCACCTCCGACAGGGGCAGGGGGAGGAGAGGCGGCAGACTCAGTCCCTGGGGGCAGCACTGGCCCAGGCCTGCATCCACAAGCAGCCGGCTAGTCCTCTGTCAACCTCGGGGTCAGGTGGGGGTGCAGGGGAGAGAGCAGCCCGGGAGATGAGGGGGCCCCCACTTAGACCCCTGGCCTGGAGCAGGGGTACAGACGGGTTTTGAGCCAAGTGGGGCACCCCGGGGACCCAGGACGAGCCCACCACACTCATGCGAACACACCCCGTACACGGTCATGCACTGCATAATCACAGAAACACACACAAACACAGGACGCCCACACAAGATACCCACGCTGGCCAGGGACACACGGCCTCACCCACCCACTGTGCAGACACCTGCAGACTCCGGCACTCGCCACACGGGCTGGACCGCCACCTCCGCAGGCACAGAATGTTGCTCTGAGTGCATGTGCACTCGGTTCCCACTTGATCAGAAAGTGCGGGCCACGGCGCTCCGAATGACTCCCCCCCCTCCCCCCCGGAGACCACCAGCGTCCTCACGTGCACCAGGCTCCAGGCGTTTGAAGACAGAAGACGGGCATGCGGGCCTGGTGGGTGGACAAGACCGGGCAGGCCTGCAGGGTCCAGGCGGATCTGGCCTTTGAAACTGGAAGCAGACAGGGTGGTGTGAGCACAGGAGAATCCTGCGCAGCTCCTGGGCTGCAGAGAGAGCAGGAGGCAGAGAGCAGAGCCAGGGAGGGCTGGGAGGCCAGACATCAGGCGATTTGAGAGAGGGGGCGGGGCAGGCAGGGGGTGCCCGGGTGAGGCTTCCTCTCTGCTCGGGGAGAATGTGCAATCACCCAGATGCTGGGGCGGGGAGTGGGGGGTGCGCAGGAACTGGGGGTAGGGGGCAGAGTGCTGTGGTCCCATAGATAGTCCTGGTGGGGAAGGGACAGTGGAGTGGACCAGGGTGGAACCCCAAGTGTTTGGGAAAATGTCACTACCCCTGGGGCCCTGTCCAGGGGGTGATGGGTGCAGGGGTCTCCCATTGCACGGAGAGGCCAGGCTAGGAGGGCCGGCCAGGGCCCAGCTGCCGGAGGAAGCAGCCCAGTGCCCAGCCAGGTGGGGTTCAGCAGGGCAGTCCAGGAGGAAAGGAAAGAGGGGTGCCTGGGGCCCTGCCCTGGGGGGTCTGTGAGCAGCTGGCCTGGAGGAGGGGGCGTGGGGGCTAGAGCGGGGCAGGACCCTGCAGGCGCGGCCATTCCAGGAAGACCGCAGGAGGCGGCAGTGGAGGCGCAACTTGTGGATTGGGGGTCCCGGGGGAGCGCTACTGCCCTGGGCGCGGGGCCAGCGGAGGCAGCGAGGCTGGGCAGGCCTCCACCACGCAGCGTCTGAACGTCTTTGTTCAGCTCTCTGGCCTTCCCCGCTGCCCCACGGGCCTCGGGGCCTGAGGACGCATCCCGGGGTTTGGGGGCGGTGGACCTCTCCCGCATGAATGCGGGGCTTGATACACTGCGAGTCCTGGACCTTGCCCGAGTTTGAGTCTCAGCCTCACGTGCCTCGGCGGCGGCGGGAGGCCCTTTCGTGCGGAGGCCGGCCGCGCGCAGAGGCGCAGCTGGCCTGGGTCCACCCCCGCCCGCCCCGGCGGGTCAGCGGGTTCCCGAGCGGCCCGCGGCCCTCGCCGCCCCCGCCCAGGCCCGGCCCAGTGCCCCTCGCTCCGCCCTTCGCCGTGTCCCCGCCCCGTCCCGCCCCTGCCCGGCGCGGTGGCGGCCCGGAGCGCGGCGGGCAGGCGGGCGCACTGAGTCCCGGGTGCAGCATCCGCGGCGCGCACGGTCGGGTGCGGAGCATGGCGTCCAGGTGCGGCCGCGGGGCGCGCGGGCGGCGGGGGGCGCGCGGGCGGCGGGGGGGACACGCGCGGCGCCCTAACCTGTGGCTGTCGCACGCAGGTGGCCCCGGCTCCGGCCGCGACGGCGCCTCCTGGACGTGCTCGCCCCCTTGGTCCTGCTGCTTGGGGTCCGCGCGGTCTTCGCAGACGCAGGTGAGGCTCGGAAGGGACGCGGTTCACCCCGGGGCCCGCCGCCTCGGGCGCCCTTTGTGCGGCTCTCCCGCCCTTCCCCGCCGCGGGCGGCCACCTCACCCCTCGTGCGCTCAGCTCGGGGCTGGGGAGGCAGCGGTGACGCCCAGGACCGCGGCGCCCGGGCCCTGCCCACGCGCGCAGGTGGCCGGCGGCGGCCGGGACGCGGGGGGGTCCTGCTGGGCCGAGTGCCCGAGGCTGCCCCGGCCGTTCATTCTTTAGCCGCGGGAGGGACCGAGCCTCCTCCGCGCGCCGCAGGACCCGGGGTGCTGGCTGCGCCCCGGACAGTGCGAGCCATCCGCGCCTGGAGTCCCTTGCATCGTGACCAAACTTTAGCGGGCCAGCGAGGAAGTTGGTGCGCTCGGTGGCAGCAGCGCGGGGCCGGGGCTGTGGTGTCCCCGGGGACCCTGGAGTGTCGGCGGCGGGTCCTCGGGGCTTGGTCACCCTCCCTAGCCTCCGTCCCGGGTCCTTCCCGAGTCGGGGCGGCCGCGGAGGGTCGCGTCTCCGAGTCCTGCTGAGGGTCGAGGGTGGGCCTCCGAGGAAGACCGTCGAGTGCTCGTGCGCGGCGCCGTCTTTGCGTTTCCAGCCAGTGGAGGCCGAACTGCAGGGGTTTCCCCAGGGCCCGGCTCCTGGCGGCCTGGCCAGCCTTTGTGCGCCAGGCCTCGGTCCCGCGGTGTCGTGTTGCGCGCGGTTCCCTTTGATGAGCGCCGAGCACCGCTCAGCACCGCTCAGCGGGGAACAATGCTCCGAAGCCCGTGGTTCCAGCCAGCCACGCCGCCCTCCCCTCTGGGACCTCGACCTGCGCCCCTGCTCTGTGCCCGGCTCCCTTCCAGACTTCCTTTGCCACCACCTCGGGACCTCTGGGACCCGATTCGTGGACCTCCTTCTGCCCAACCAAGGCTCAGGAGGGAGCGAGAGTGGAGGATGTCACACCCCCCAGGTGACCCGGGTGGGGAGAGAGATGTTTTATCACTGCTACAAAGAAGGCGTGGGTCCTCCTCCCAGGAGTAAAGACTCAGTGACCCCCTCAGGAGATTGTCACCTGTCGGGCCCTGCCAGGCAGCCCAGGCCTCTGGCCACAGCTGGCCCTGGGAAGGAGGAAAGAAGGGAGGAGCGATTTCATTCTGGGAGAGAGAAGTAATTTGTTTCATTGTTTCTAGCTGGCTTAGTCCCCAGGCTAAACAGAGGAATGGACCTTTTAAAAAAAGTAACTGCCTTTTAAGGAGAGCTGCTAAAAAAACCACCTGTTGGTTGGGTAGCTGATAATTCCGTGTCTATTGGTGGGGTAAAGGCTTGCAACCTATCAGAGCCGGCGCTGAGGTCATCAATCACGGTGGGGGTGGGGGTGGGGGTGGGGGCTGGCCCCTGCCCTGTGATTGCCACCGTCCATTGACTGGGCCCTGCCCAGGGTTGCTTGTGCGGGATTGGTAAATCCAAAGGCTCTTTTGTGATCCTGAGATGACCAGGGAAAGGGAAGCTGAAGCGGGCCCAGCCCCCAGCCCCTTAGGAACTCAGTTGCCCAAGGAGAAAATAAAGGTGGTGAGCCTCTAGGGCTGGTGGAATGAACGAAACGCCTGCTGGTGGTGATTCTTCATGACAAGGCCCTTAAATCTGAGAGTGGAGCGCCCTGGTTACTGCAGACCTCACAGGAGAACAGTGTGTGCCCCCAAACTCTACCCCTGAGCCCGCCTCCCAGGCAGCCTGGTGTCCCAGGACCAAGAAGGCCCTGGAGGTGTTCCTGGAATGGGTCCATTCTGTGTCCTGAGGGTGAAGCAGGAAGCCCCTCTGAGGGGGGCTTGTGTGCCCGGCTCCCCCAGCACTGCCCCATCCAATCCCTGCTCCCCCACGCCCCTCACACAGAATAGCAATGGCTCCTCTAGGAGTTGGGGAAGAGCTGCTGTGTGTGAAATCCTGACTTAGCAGGGGCCTGATTTGTTCTGGAAACTTCTAAAAATGACCCCTGGGAGTCAAAAACTTGAGGCTGGTTGGCACGTTTTTCCTTTGGAACTCTGTGCAGCACTTCACCCCTTTAAAAAGTCCTGTGCTCTCCAGGTGAGGAAGTACTTGGCCCCAGGGATTGTGATGCTCTCGAATGGCACGTTGTGGTTCCCCACAAGCAGGAATCCGGGGCGCCCCACACGTGGTGCCTTCTGGGTTGGGGCTCCGTGAGTGTGTGCGGCCTCCAGGCTGGAGGATGTCTCAGCCTTACCTGTAGCACACGTGCTGTGAGGTCCCGGACCCCAGGAGGGGTTTGGGGAAAACAAAGAGCTGCCTGTTAGTGGCCACACGGGAGCTGATCTCCAGGCCTCTCTAGCACTACACCCCCATTCCCTGCACCCTGGTCCCCCATCCCCCGCCATCATTCCCACCTCTGCTGGCCAGCACTGACCCTGGCCCCTGACCCCACCCCCCACTCCCCAGCAGGCCTGCCCAGCTGGGCGCGATGTCCTGGTGTGCAGGGTCGTCTGGGGCATCCTGGGGCACAGGGGCACCCGTGTGGGGAAGGGCTTGTGCCTGGGCTCGCCCACTGGGGAGTCTCCAGGATTCAGATGCAAGGACCTCGGAGATAGTTTTGAATTTCAGCAAAACTTGTTTTTCAGGGTACTCCTGTTCTCCTTTAAAGGAAGGAGGAGGGGGAGAGGGGCTCTCCTGCAAGGAGACCTAGAAGGAGAACACTGACCTCACCCCGGCACAGGCGCCGGCCGGCCACCGGGGGCCAGTCGGGGACAGCCTGCCTGGCTCACCATCACTCCGCCATCAGCACACCCTGCGCCACACGAACGTGCGTGCACTCGTGTTCACACACGGCACCCATGCTGCAAATGCAGTGCACACACCTAAATGTGTGTCCAGCCCAGAAATCACACAGGTCACATGAAGGCATGCACACATGTAAGTGCACACACACAGGCACACATGTTGACTCCTACATGTGGACAGTCTGCCCATGCTCACACCTGTAAGTATGTGGGCACACATGCCCACACATCTGCACACACATGCACACACCTGCACACACATGCACACACCTGCACACACACACACTTAGGCTGTCCTCACCCAGATTGCCTCCTCCTATCCCCATCTGGATTGTTGGGAGGCTTCGTTCTCTGCGTCACTGGGGAGGCTGGGGCCCTGGGTGGGATGTCCAGCCTCTTTGATTCGTGGTGTGGTGACACCACGGTCCTCAGGACAGTCCTGGGCCACAGGAGCAGAGCAGGGGCTGGGCCGGGGTTGGGGGTGGAGCTGCAGCCTGTGGCGTGGAGGGAGGGTCCCCAGTGCTCCCTGCCTTCTGCCCAGCGGTGGAGGTGGCTCAGCTGCATCTCCACCCCCAGGCTGCTCCGTGGAACCCTCGGGGCCTGGTGCTGGGTGCCTAGCAGAGACCCTTCTCCCCCCACTCCTCACTCTCCGGGTGGGGCCAGTGCCCAGCACTCCGGGTGGCCATGCAGGGCACCTCCCACTCTCCGCTGAGACCTGCTGCAAGGGTGTGTCAGCCGGGGCGGCCTCCGTGGTCTCTGTGTGAGCTCCACTGCCCGCTGGTGCTTGGGGTCAGGTGGGGAGACCTGGGCGGGTCTGGGATTCCATCCTCAGTGGGCCGGCCATGACCCCGTGGTGCCCACTCTCGTCAGGCGTGCTGTCTCACGGACGCTGTGAGGACCAGGTCACAGCTGTCACCCTGTGGTCTCAGCTCCCTTCTGGAGCTGTGGGCTGACAGAGATGCAGAGGGCAGACATCATCAGAGAGCAAGGCCCGATGCTGAGGACACGCCAGGCGGGGAGCCAGTGCTGTGCAGTCATCAGTGTGTGGGCAGACGCAGAGCCCGGGACGAGAATGCCCCAACTCAGTGCTGGCGTGTGTGCGTGCCTGCGTGCGTGCGTGCGTGCATGAGAAATATTGGGAAAGTGTAAGTACACGCTTGGCACGTGTATGTGATTATTTAAACTGGGACATTTTTTGAAATTCAATGGCCAGGAAGGTCTTGGAGCATTTGGGTGCCCCTATCACGTGCCCTGTGGTTCTGCAGCTCTGTCCTCCTGCCCCGGCCACCTGCCCTGTCTGGGCTCTGCAGCCTCTGCCCTGAGGGTGTGGGTTCTGGGCTCGCCTTTTGCCAGGCCTGCGCTTCTTCCTACAATGATGGGGTCTCGGAACCCCCACCTCCCAGGGGACTCGGAAGGAGCCAGCACAGCAGTCCTGCGGGCACACGGGCCTGGACCCTCCAGGGCAGCAGAGGGCTGGGGTGGGCTGTGCCAGTGCACCCAGCTGCCTGCACGCAAACCCTTCTGCCACCAGAGGCTGTCACCTAGCCTCACTGCGCCCCTTCCTGGATCTAACCTGGAGCAAAAATAGCTTCCCCTTTGCAAAGCCCTTTATACTACCTCTGTATCTTTGTGAGGCACAATGTATCTCGTCACTGAACGCTCCATCTTTAAGCACTATCACTATATACTGTGTCTTTATAACATACATTGCTACATAGTATCTCTTCACTGTAAGCTATAGATTTATAGCTTACATATACAATGTATCTCCTCACTGCACACTGTATCTTTATAACATATATCTCTACATAGTATCTCCTCACTGTAAGCTGTATCTCTTTGCGGTACTGGGGATTGAACTCAGGGGCGTTCTACCTTCGACCTATACCCCCAGCCCTATTTTTTATTCTTTATTTTGAACCCAGGTCTCACTAAGTTTCGGAGTGCCTCACTAGGTAGCTGAGGCTGGCCGAGAACCCGGATCCTCCGGTCTCAGCCTCCCAAATGCTGGGATTACAAGCGTGCGCCACCACACCCAGCTCACACTATGTTGTTTTTTTTAAACATACATCGCTACATAGTGTCTCTTTGCTGCATATGACGTAGTCAAACTGCTTCTGCACCTATGCTCAGTTCTGTCCCCTGGGGGCTGCAGCTCCAGGTGGGCAGTGAGCTTGGTCAGTCAGTTTTGTTCCCAGCACTTCCCATGTTGATAGAGGGGCGGGGGGACACGGTGGCTGGCTGGCTGACGCGGTGGTGGGGTGGGGGCTCGGGCCGATGCAGAGTGGCTGTCAAAAGGAGCTTTTGATCACCGATGCGCTGAGTCAGAGTAGACTTGGAGGTTGCAGGTGACGTCTGCGCCCCATGCCTGCAGGAACGCGTTTGCTCCCTGCTCCTCCGCGCAGGCAAGCCCCAGCACGGCCATTCCGCTGCCTCAGCCAGAACCCAGAGAACAGAGCGGAGAACCTCTCGCAAGCCTGTACATCTGTCTGGAATTCCGTGCTGGCAGACGGGGTCACTCCCAGGCTGCCCCTGTGGGCACTTGCACACACGGGGGCCTGGTGCTGAGCAGGACAGGGCAGGGTCCCGGCAACAGGCAGTGGTGACCGACAGGCTCCCAGCCACCTGTTTCCAGGTGGTCCTGCGGGTGCAAGAAGTGCTGGATCTGGCTGGCACAGGCACTGGCTGGGGGGCAGTGTCAGGGGTGACTCCTCCAGGGTGCTCCTCAGAAAGGACAGGAGACCGAGCCAATGGTGTCCGGAGAGCGAGGTGACGGGGCGTAGACCACAGTCAGCCTGGGTTTAAACTCGGCAGATTCCAGAGTTTGTCCATTCGTTCATTTTGGTGTGAGGCACTTGGTGTGAAGCACTCGCTTTCTATGCTTCCTACCTTTCCATTGAGTAGATTGATAATTAGCCACAGGCAGGCCTCCGGCTTCCAAGCTGCACTTAAGAACCTTCAAGACAGTATCAGGTTTCGGGGGGGGGGGAGGAGGAGGGTTCCCTGTTGGAGGAGCTGCCGGCCCAGGCTGTTCAGGAGCGTCATCCTGGGAGGAGGAGGGCCGGCCCGTCGGTCTCTTGCAGACCTGAATCCAGGTGCCCCGTGGCCTCGAGGACCTGGGAAGGGCTTCCTCTTGTGTCTGTTTAGAGGATGGGGCCTCACTTGGGAAGGAACTCCCCGTCCAGGGTACCCTGTGAGCCAACAGCTTGCCCCAGGGCATCGGGTGGGTGGGGCTGGGAGAGGGAGGACCCGTGGCAGTCCCAGGCCCAGGGGATGGGAGGACATGGTGGGCTGAGGTGGCCCTGTCTTCCCCTGAAGTCCCCTCATTTTGGGGGAGTGGGTGACCCCATGGTAGTGTCTTCAACCTCTTCCAAGCTAGGCTGCAGAGGCCGGCAGGGTGGGGTGGGCATTAGGGGAACTTGAGAGGCCCCCTGCACCCCGGCTGCCCAGGCCTGGAGAGGAGGGGTCGTGGGGTCCTGCGGGTCACCTGGCAGGTGCCTTGGGGTGAGCACAGCCACCTGGCCTCTTTCCCATCCAGCCATCGACTTCTCCTGTGCATGTTTTCGAGCACCTTCTGTGTGTGAGGGGCAGTGCCCACGCGGAGACAGCAGCCAGTGCGTGCAGACGCCCAGGGGCCCAGGGGCTCCGGAGCAGGGACCTGGAGCAGGGCCGGCCGCTATCTCGGAGGCAGGCGGCGCCGAGGGGCTGGCTTCTGTCCGGCTCCCTGTTCTCACGGTCCTTATCTTGGGTGCCCGGGCCTTCGGGAGAAGGCCGCAGCGCTGATTTACAAAGCTTCTCCAGCTGCAGTGCCAGGGCAGAGCCCTGACGCTTCAGAAGTGTTGCTGCTAACCGCCCCATGGAAAAGTACCGTTTCGGAGCTGAACTTTGTGAGCTTCTATCACTAGCGAGGTGGGTATTCCAGCGAGTGGCCTGGCTGTCACCTCTGTGCTGTGACATTCCTGTTGGGGGCACCGATTTCCACTTTGCTGCGTGTCTGGTGACGGGTCAGCTCTGAGCACAGCACTCCCGCGCGTTCTGTGTCCAGCCTTCAGTGGGACGGTATTTCCTAAGGCAGAGTAGTTTCGTCTCCTGTGTGCGGCCGGTCTCCCATTCCCCAGAGGCAGGGTTGCGGAGGGCCAGCGGCTCCGGGCGGTAGCTGCAGCGGGCGGACCGTCCTGGGCTCCTGTCTGCGGCTCAGGGTGAGCACCCCTGAGGTTGATGCCGGCACAGGTGCGAGGCACGCAGCTCTTCTTGGTCTGCCTTCGTGGTGTGGGCCTGGAGCCAGTTCTAGCAGAAAGCGTTGTGGGGTGGCCAGACTGGGGGTGCTGCAGCTGGCAGGGAGGGAGCCTGGCATTCTGCCCTACGGGTGCAACGCTGTCTGGGGTGATGGCCCAGAGCTCAGGCTCTAGGTTTTAGTCTGGCTCTGCCCCCAAGTGCTGTGTGAGCTGCGACAGGCTGCTCACCCTCTCTGAGTGGGGATAATAATGGTTCCACGGTGGGGACTGCAGGGTAGCAGCCTTCCCCCATGGACCACGGTCCCATCAACCCCCAGGAGGAGCCCCGCAGCCCTCGGAGGATCCGGACACCACGTGGCTCCATCCTAGTGGCTAGGCAGAGCCAGGGGCAGGAAGTGGGCCAGGGGCCAGGACGCTGCTCTGTCTCTTTCCTGGGCTGTGCCCAGCATGGCCACTCACATTAGGAAAGGTGGCCCGCTCTGCCTCCCCAGCGGCGACACCGACTTCCACGTCCTCCTCAGGAACCAGGGACACCTGCCCTCCTTGCTGGCTGGGTTTGGTTACAGGGCTGTGTTTCGAGTGCCCATGGCTGGCAGGAGAGTTGGGGCCGGGCTGGGGACTGCTGGCTGGAGGAACTTCCTGCGGGGAGCTTGGGCCTGGGTGGCTGGATGCCCCCGGTGCCTGACCTCAGCCCACGGGGTGTCCAGGATTCAGAGCGAAGCGCCTGGCTTCCTTCCCTTTTTTTTTTTTTGTAGTACTAGGGATGAAACCCAGGGGCCTTCTACCTCAGAGCTACACCCCTAGTTCTCTTTCTTTATTTATTTTTTGTGGTACTAGAGATGGAACCCAGGGGCATTCTACCTCCGAGCTACACTGCCTGCCCTATTTTTTATTCTTTATTTTGAAACAAGGTCTAAGTTGCAGAGGACCTCACTAAGTAGCTGAGGTTGGCCGCAAACCCCGATCCTCCCGTCTCAGCCTCCCAAATACTGGGATTACGAGCGTGTGCCACCACATCCAGCTTTATTCTTTATTTTGAAACAGTGTTTCACTAAGTTGCAGAGGGCCTCACTAAGTAGCTGAGGCTAGCTATGAACCTGAGATCCTCCTGTCTCAGCCTCCCAGGTACTGGATTTACAAGCGTGTGCCACCAAGCCCAGCTCTTCCTTTCCTTTTTCACCTCGGCCTTCCAGCCAGAGAGGAAGCCACCTCCGACCCCAGTCTGCACTGGCCTCGGGGTTCCCCTGCCAGCCCCACATGCTGTGCACAGGGACCCTCGTGCTCTGCTCCTGCCACTCAGACTGCCCAGCACCAGGGCCTGTGTCACAGAAGCCCCTGTGCCCTGTGACGGCAGATTCCTTGGGAGAGTCCCGGAGAGGACTCACGGCTGTGGACAAGGGGTGTGTGCATTTGTGTGTGTGTGTGTTCGTGTGTGTGTATCTCAGGCAGGGAGAGTCCCCAGAGAGGGCTCACTGCTCTGGACAAGGCAGGGGGCTCAGGACAAGTCCCCGTCATCACAGAAGAAGAAATCAGACCTTTGGATGGACTGGTCCCAGCCCCCTGTGGACAGCCCCTCCCTGAGAGCACAAGAGCCAGGCCCTCCCGAGGGAGAGCCGCAAGTAGGTCTCCTAGACCAGAAAGCACCCAGCCTGCGGTGCGAGGGGGCGGAGACGCCAGCCACTTGTAGTTTGTTTGTTTGTTTGTGGCGCTGGGATTGAACCCTGAGGCATTCTACCTCTGAGCCACACCCCAGCCCTGATATTTTTATTTTTAATTTGGAAGCAGGGTCTCACTAGGTTGCTGAGAGTCTCACTAAGTAGCTGAGGCTGGCCTTGAACCTGTAATCTTCCTGTCTCAGCCTCCTGAGTACTAGATGACAGGCCTGCCCCTCACTTGGGCTTCCACTGCTGCCAGTGGCCTCTGTCGTGGGTCATGTGGCCCGAGAGGCGTGTTTCGTTACCTGCAGAGCTTCAAGTGTGAGCCTCCACGGCCAGAGGCCCTCGGCAGCCGTGATTAGGTTAAGGGTCTTGTGCTGGGGAGGTGATGCTGGGTCCCAGGGCAGGGGCAAGGTCAGAGGAAAAGTGAGGATGCTGCGAGGCTCCCTCCCAGGCGGAGGAGGGGCCAGGAGCCAAGGGGTGTGGGCAGCTCTGAACCCGGGAAAGGCAGGAAGCTGCCCTCTCGGAGCCCCAGGAGGAGCCAGCTGTGCGGCACTTTGCTCTTAGGCTTCTGGTCTCCAGAGCTGGCCGAGGAAAGCTCCAGGCAGCTTGGCTTTGGAGTCCTGCGGGGCCTGGAGCACCGTCAGCGTGGGGACAGGCGGGAGGGGTGACTGGGGGCTGGTGCTGTGAGCACTCTGATGTGTTCTGACGTGCCGTCTCCGCCAGAGCAGGACATTCTGGGTCCCTCTCTGAGGTCCCAGTGCTGGCTCTTGCAGCACACCTAGGGCCACCGTAGGCCCAGGGCCCCCACGGGGATATCAGAAGGCATCCCTGCCCTGCAGACTGGCCCTGATCTGCAGTGGGCCTCCAGGTCCCCAGGATGACCACACCCCGGGGCCCAGCAGTGAGGAGCCGGGACACACAGGGCCTGGGCTCAGGGGCAGAGACCAAGGACTGTGGGAGTGGAGGGCACCTTGGGCTGCGGCCCCTTCCTGGGGGGGCACTGGCCTGGGGCCCCCTGCAGAACGGGGAACACGTTCATCACGTTAGAGACCCGCTTGGTTCTGTTTTGGGGGGATGAGGCCCAGGTTTCAAAAGCAAGCTCGCAGCAAGCGCAGATCTGCCGGCCTCACGGCATCTTCAACCCCTGGAGGACTGACCGGTGGCCCATCCTGGTGCTGCTGTGTGGCAGGGCTGGGCATCAGGTGTCTGGAGTTCCGTAAAGCTGACCAGCAGTTTACAGCAGGCCATCAGCACCGGGCCGTGCTGGTCTGTGACGAGGGAACGTCAGTTTTTGCTGCCCAGAACCCTGGGGGGCCTCAGCCATTGGGAATGACTCGGTGTGCCCCCCAGCTACCAGAATGCGCTTGGGCCTGCCCTTGGTCACTCGCACCGAGAGACACGGTGGCAAAGGCGAACGGTGAAGGAGAGCCGGCTTACCTGTGAAATGGCCAGGCTGGCCCATGTCCCCGGGGGCCTCGGAGGAGTGCTGGATGACGCCTTTCTGTGCAGCCTGGCCGCGCCCCGTGTTGGCGACGGGACCTTCTTTGGGAGCCATGCGCCCTGTACCCCTGCGGGAACGTCTGAGCCAGGCGAGGGCCGAGAGCCCAGCCTGGCTCCCTGCCTTGGCCCTGGGCCTGGGCGCAGGAAGGAAAGGAGAGGGTGCTGGGGGGCTGTGCCCTGGAGCTTTCAGGGTGCAGGCTTGGTCTCTGTTCCTAACTTTTCTGGAAGCAGACAGGCCTCCTCCGCAGCCCCCTCAGTGGGCCAGCAGTAAGGGCACCATCGGGAGCGGTCAGGCCGGCCGGCCATGTCAGCTGGGATGGGGTCAGCCAGCCCTGGGTCAGTCTCCTGCAGGCCCCGCCTGGCCAGAGGACTGGGGCAGCGTGCAGGCTCTCACCGGGCTCAGTGCCCTCCGTGAACTGGGGACACTGTTGTGCCTTGGGGACCCTGTGGGGTGGGCGGGAGGCTCTGCACCCTGCACAGGTGGCATTTCTCTGTTCACGTGTGGAAATCCCAGCCCTTGGGTAAGAACCGATGATTCTGAGCAACTCCTCTCCCAGCCCTCCCGGCTGCCTGAGGCTTCAGCCCAGCCGTGGCAGGAGCTAGGCTTTCGTTGAATTGGCTTTTGAGTCCTGACTACTTAGCCAGCAGTTAATAGTTGAACTATAAAGCGGCAGGGCTGCTGGAGCTGCGTGGACACTCCCTCCCCGGAGCTGGTCTGACTCCTCTCCGGTGAGAGCCGATTGTCCCAGGGCCGGGGTTTGCCCAGGGCTCTCTGGTGCCTTATCTCACTGGGGGAATTTTCAGATATTTGGAAGCATCTGATTTGACCCTTGCCCTTGGGTTGAGCAGAAACAATTCTAGTTCCTGGATGATGTATTTTCAGTAAAGGGCTATTTGAGTGATAAGGGTTTTCTTTCTTTCTTTTTTTTCCTGGTCAATCCCATTTAGATACTGTATCTCGGGGGAATTGCATTTTATCAGCAATTAGGAGTTGGCCCCTGGGACCCCACTCCCTCTCCCTGGCCGGCTTTCCTCCCGGGAGCCTGCAGGAGGTCCTGGGCTCGCTCCTCATCTGGCTGGACTGGGGTCCTGATTGTCGAGGCGCTGTGGCTGTGTCAGCAGCGGTGTCCCGGGGCTCCTGACACGTTATTCCTCTCGCCTGTGGGTGGCTGTAGTCTGGGTCACCAGGGGCTCCTTCGCACTTTGCCGGGTGGCGGTTCCATGGGTCTGCACCTCTCTGGTGCTACCTGGAGTCTCACCAGCTGGGTGGCCTTGGGCCGCCAGCTCTGTGTTGGTGCAGCTGGAGCTTTTGCAGGACACCGCGCTGCGGCCTTTCCTTTGACATCCTGCACCGGCTTCTGCTCTCCCACTCCTAAATAGACCTTTCAGCGCCCCGACGCCTGGCAGTGGAGCTGTTAAAACTGACACCACAGCCTGTGGTCCGACCTGCAGTCTGGCCTGACCCCTCTACATACTGGCACGGCCACTTTGGCCACTTTGTGAGGCATCGAAATGGAAGAGCAGGACAGGAGTGCCATTTGGGGAGGAGAGTCCTGCTGCAGGGAAGAGAGCCAGCGTGGCCAGTGGCCTCCCGCTCACTGTCCCCCTCAGACCCCCCCACCATGCGACTGCCCCCTGTCCCCCAGGGCCATCCAGAGCTCTTCTGCTGGGCCTGCCCTTTTGCCCCTGAGTCTCACAGGGCCTCTGGTGGCCGGTCATTCCTGCCACCGGGCAGTGGGGGTCTTGCTGGAGAGTGCCCACATGCCAGGCGCAGAGGACAACGGGAGCGCTCCAGGAGTGTCCGCACCCACCTTGTGTAAACAGAGCCGGCCGCGTGTCACGGAAGTGAAAGACGCCGGACCCGAGGCGGGAGCTTGTCCTAGAGATCGAGTGTCTGCATGTATGTCTCCTTCTATGTAAAAGTAAGATGCGGGTCCAGTGACATCTACGACCATGGGACCTGCCAACGTGAAACTGGCCACTCAGGGACCTGGCGTCGCGTCTTTACTGGCCTTGGACATGACCTTTGATCCCAAGTGCCATAGTATACATGGCCATGTGGCCCCTCCTGGGCTCTGTCATCAGAAAAGAGCATGTGAGGTTTAGGAGCTGAAATGCCCGTCTGGAGGGTTCTCCGCTGTTCCCGGATCCTGTGTTCGGAAGTCCTGGCCCCGGTCCTCCGGCAGGAAGGGCCTCCACTCTGGCCCGGGAGTCCTGCCTGGGGGAGATGGTTCCGAGGCATGGTCCACACCATTGGAGGCTGTCTAAAGTATCTTAATTTTTTCTTATTGTATCAACACACACAACATAGACTTTTCCGTCTCACTGGTGTTGAGCGCACGCTGAGAGGCCTCGGGCGCGGGTGCATTTCCGAGCTGGTCTCCACTCTGTCCGGCTGCAGAGCCGGGCCTGTGGCGGGGTGGGGGCCGAGCTGAGGAAGGGACGGTCACGTGGCCCGTGGCGGCTGCTCTCCTGGCACCTCTGAAGTGGCCCTGTGGTGGGCACGTGGTGGGAGCGCTCACGCTGCCCGGACATCAGTGTTCCACGTGACTCCCCAGTGGGCGCTGGCCAGGGTCCTCCCCGTCACCTGTCCTGTGCTGGTGACCACAGAGGCACCTCCTCCTTGAGCCAGGACCTTCCACCCTCCCCGCTTCCTCTCCCAGCCCTCCCCCACCCCGGCCCGCCCTCCTCGGGCTCACCTCTGCGGGGTCTCTGCGGTGTGGCCTCCCAGGGGGCTCCCCAGCCCGGCTCTGGGGCATGTCTGCTCGGCGTCCACCCCCACCCTGGGTTCCCAGTGCCTGCGGCCAGGCAGACGAGGCTCCGCAGGTGGCCATCTCGGATCTGTCTGGAGCAGCTCACGTCACACTGAACGGCCCCGGGGGTGCTGGACAGCTCACAGAACAAGGGCCAGGAAGTAGCCACTCACAGGGTGTGTGTGGGGCACGGTCCCTGCTGCCCGGTGGTGGTGGTGGGCGGTGGTGGCAGACCCCTCCATTCTGCCTTCGACAGAGGGTGGGTGAGAAGCCGGGCCTGGGCACTCTTTATATGCATCAGCAGCAGGTCAGAGAAGCCAGAGCCCTAGGGTTCCGAGGCCCATGTCGGTGTTAGTAACGCACATGCCCAGATCAACAAGTTTGAAGCACTCCGGAGGCCGTGCCCTGCGCCCTGCACCCTGTGCCGAGGCCCTGCCCCCTAGGTGGCCTGCCCTGGTCCTGTGATGGTGGATGGACCTGCGGCCACCCTTCCCGGCTCCGGCCCTGGGGTGGGGGCTGGGCTGCACCCTGGACTGGACTTTGATCTCCACCAGGCTCCAGCACCTGTCGGGGGCTTGGTGGTGTTTCAGGTAGATGCCGAAGGACTACGGGTAGACGGACCCTCCTCAGGGGCCTCGGTGGGCTCTGTGTTCAGGAAAGAAACTGGGCGGCCCGGTTGCATTGTGAGATTTCCAAGAGTTTTTAAACAATTTCATTGGAAAAGAATTATACGTCAAATAAGAATGTGTAAACTGGGCTCGGTGGCACACGCTTGTAATTCCAGTACTTGGGAGGCTGAGACAGGAAGGTTAGGGTTCGCAGCCAGCCTCAGCTACTTAGTGAGGCCCTCTGCAACTTAGTGAGACCCTGTTGCAAAATAAACAATAAAAAATCAGGCTGGGGGTGTAGTTTGGAGATAGAATGCCCCTGGGTTCAATCCCTAGTACCAAAAAAACCCCCAAAAAATAGGAAGGCGAGCTGTGTATTTGAAACCCCCAAATGGCAGCCTGCCTGGAGTAAAAGTAACCGGCCCCTCCTCTCACCGTCCTCCCTGGGGATGGATGTTCTTACAGACCCCGGCTTTCCACAGGGGCCGTGTGACCGCACTAGCCGCCACCTCCCTGTTAGGCACCTGGCCGCTGGGCCCAGGCGGTCCGACTAGATGGGAAGCTGCTTCAGTCCTGTGAGTGCCAGGAGTCGGGAATCACCTCTGAGAACGGTGAAATGACAGGTGGATGGCCCAGCCCTGCCCCCGGCTGTGTGTGGTGACAGGGCCTTCAGTGCTGAGGGGGCACTCGGGGACCCTTGGTTCTGCCACCCAGAAGCTTTCGGGGGCAGCACCCACCGGCCTGAGGCTGCGCTGACCTGGGCTTGCGGCAGAAGGCTGCCCCCCTGGCCGCCCGGGCACCTGTGGGACGTGTTCGTGGAGGCTGGTGGGAGCACCCTGGAGCTCGGGCCTGCCGGCTGGAGGACCGTGGGCAGCTCAGAGTTAATGGGAAGGCTCCCGGCGGGTGCGCGGCGGCTGGGAGCCATGATCTTGCAGTTCTTTCATCGCTAATTGCAGGCGTGACCTTCCCTGCGATGAAAGCCCCTTTGTGCGCGGTGGGGAGCTGGGCTTGCTGCCCTGTGCTCAGCCCTGGACGACAGGCTCCCGGGGCAGGTAGTGGACGGCCCTGGCTGAGGAATGTCTCCGCGAGGCCCCGAAAACAACTTCCTCCTTTATTCCCGCTATCGGCTCATGATGCCGGATGATTTGGGTCCCAATTATACGTAGGGAACCAGGGGAAAGGTCACGCTGTCTAGACACGGATCCGCCATTGGGTTGGGCTGTGCGTATCCAGGCGACCGGCTTGCGGCTGGGGAGGGGTGGCATTCTCCGCTCCTCCCACTCCTGGAAGTTTCTGGGGCTGGGAGTGGGCATGGGCCGGGCAGCCTCATGGAAGGCTGGTCACCAAGAGGCAGTGTGCAGGTCTCGGCCAGGGGAGATGGTGGTGGCTGCCCCGAGCCCCTGGGAGCTAGTGCCACAGCTGTTGGTGCTCCCCAGGCCTGCTCATTGCCCGGGGCAGAAGGGCAGCCTCCGCTTTCTTGCTGTGCATTCTGGGCGTCCAGCATGTTAGGGTACCTGTGCCTGCCTGTCCCAACGGGCTTCTTGAGGACAGACGGACAGGCCGACCAGTGGTCCTCCTGGGACGCGGCTCTCTCTCAGGTGATGTTTGCGCCCTCTGAGTGGGTGTTTGCTTTGCCCTCCCTGCAAGGCGAGCACCAATGTCAAGGTCCGGGCGCCTCCTGAAGTAGCATCATGTGCCCATGGCGGTCCCAGGAATCGACACCAGCTGCGGGGCCCCGTGCATGCTGACAGCCTGACTTGCGGCCTCCTGGGGACCAGCAGGCAGGAGAGGAGGCGCGCTCTGTGGGCCTGTGATGCGGGTGGAGAGTGTGAGAATGGATGAAGCTGCGGTAACACGTGATCCCAGCACTGCGGCAGCAGAGCGAGACGGGTGTGCGTTTCTGGCTGTACAGTTCGACGAGTCTGGCAGGGCCCCCCCTGCTTGTTATCAGGCTGGTAATTTGATGAGAAAACTTTTGTCCTGTTTCTTAAACCTGCTCCTCCCTCTCCCTCCCCGCCGTGGGTCTCTTCTCGGCCTGCAGGCCCTCGAGGGGTGGAGTGGACTGGGCAGGTGGTCAGCAGGTGGCCGGTAGGAAGCTTACCTCATCTTAGGAGGCCGGGAGTGTGCCTTCTTTTCCTCTTAGAGAGACCCTCATCTCTGTTGCTTCCCAGAAATCAAGCAGCAGGTGGACGGCCCGTGGCGGGAGCCTTTCCCGAGCTCAGCACCGAGCTCGGCTGCTGGCCCAGGCCGGGGCTCCCCCTCCCAGGGCTGGCTGCACCTTGGAGTCTCTCAGCCTTGTGAGCCCTGTGCCTGCTGCCCCTCCTGCCCCCTGGCATGGTGGTCCTCACCCCGTGCCACCCAGCACACAAATACCTTGAGGTTTAATGGAAACAAAGCCTGAACCCCTGGAATCGGCTCAGAGACCACCGCAGACCCTCCCGCTCTCTGCAGAGGGGCAGCCGTGCCCAGGATTCGGTGGGCAGGGGTTTAGAATCAGAATGGCTCCCTCACCGTGGGCACTGAGGGGTCCCACTTGTTCTTAGGGGCTTGAAGGTGGCGCAGGTCACAGCAGAGAGTTGCAGGGGCAGAAGAGATGGTGGAAACCAGCGTCCAGGGACGTTTCCTTCACTGCCTGACCCACCGGCCAGCTGCCGCAGTGGACGCCATCACAGTGCACACAGAAGGATGGGGGGTGGCCATGGGGTTCCACGGGGGAAGGGAACCACCGCAGACCCTCCCTGCTGTCTGCAGAGGGGCTTCTGGAGTGACTCCCGACCCGGGGCTCAAGGCCACCGAGTGACCCAGTTGGTGATGAGTCCCTAACTCGGGCTTCAGCCAGCTATACACTGCGAGCCTGGCCAGAGCGTCTGCTGCCCTTTGGAAGAATGACTCTGTCCATGTGTGGAGGAGGAGGAGGAGCCTTTCTGGCCAGCTTGGGATGGACTTAGGCCAGGGCCCTGCAGCGTGGTCTCTGTGGGCAGTTGGCTGGGCGTGCCCAGCTCCCAAGGCCGGGGCACTTCTGTTTGGCCTTTTGATTTGGAATCTGAGGCGGGGGCAGGTGGGTGCAGCTGCTCCCAGTGGGCGCAGATGTGCAGGGGGGGTCTTGTGCAGCCGTCCAGCAGACTGAGCCAGGCCCAGGAAGCTGGGCAGCTGCTGAGGAGGGCCTTGGGCTTAAGGACCCCCGCCCCACCTCCCAGCAGCACTGACCAGCATCCCAGTGGCCCAGCGGCACCTCTCTCAGGATAGGTGGAGACGGCAGCTCACACGGCATTGAAGGCCACGTCCACATTCCTTGGGCACCTGCTGTTCTATGGGCCCTGGTGGTTGCTGGCTCCCCGCGGTGCCGGCCCCGGGCTCTGCCGAGGCAGCAGTAGGCAGAAGATGCGTCTCCTGCAGGCAGAGGGCAGGTGGGGGCGTGGGGCGGCAGGCAAGCACACTTGGAGCAGACTCTGGTGGCTGTGGGACTCGGGAGAGTTCAGGGGCCGTGGCACCCACCCTACGGGTGTGTGGTCTGTGCATACAGTCTTCCTGAGTGCGTTGGGTGCTCCACACGTCAGCAGCCCCGGGTCCCGTCTGCTCCAGCAGCGCATGCAATGGTGACTCAGGTGGGGTCCCTGTCTCCAAGGCGGCCTGTCCAGGGGTGTCTCCTGTACCACTCTTGTGGTATCTGTCCTCCAGCTTAAACGGCTCCATGAGCTCCCGACACCTGCTCCCTCCAGAGTGACTCTGGGATGTATTCGGGCTCCCCTGGCTCTCACGCTGGCACGGTGGCCCCACTGAAGGCCTCTGCCCCATCCTGCCTCAGGGCCAGGGCGCTCCTGTAGGGTGTCTTCCCTCCCCTGCATGTGGGCCCTGCCCCTAGGAGGGATACCTGCCCTCCCCATCCCGAGGATGCCTCCACGCTAGCCCTGTTTGTGGGGGCTGGGGAGGGCCCTCACACCCAGCGTCCCAGGATGAGTTCCCAGGCTGGGTTTCGGGGTACGTCCAGCCTCTGCGGGGGTGTGGTGCTGACCTGCACCCAGGGTGGGCAGAGCCTGTGACCTTGGGTGCAGACGGGGGCCGTGCCCTTCACGCGCCAGGTGCCGCTTGCCGGCAGAGGCAGCGATGTCCTTCCTGGGGACTGCATCTGAGCTGAGGCTGGCCGTGGTTCCCGCGATGCCCTGCTCCCTGCAGGGAGCCCTCCCTCCTTCCCGCCGCCCTGCGCGCACATGCCCGCGCCTGCCCTCCAGGAGCAGGGAGCGCGCCAACACCGACACTCAGCGGGGAGCCCTGCGCCAGCCCAGCCTGAGCCCTCACGCCGGGGACCTGGCACCCCGGAAGCGCTGCACGCCCCACCACCTCGTAGTCTCTTCAACACAGCAGCTGTGTGCTTGCTTCTTACTCCTCTTTTTAAAACCAGGCTCTCTGCGGAGCATTTATGAGGTGCCTGGTCAAGTAAAATATTTAGACTTGATGGTGATTAATGGGCAGTCCATGCTGGTGAGCGGGCCGAGCTTCCTGTTGATCATATTTGATTTTCTTTCCCTTATCTGCCTCTGTCCTGCGCCCCAGGTCGGTGTGGACCCCAGAGGCTGGGTGCAGGCTCACAGCAGCCCTCGGGGCTTCCGCTGCTGACGGCCCCGAGCTCCCTGGGACCCGACCTGGTGCCTGGGGCATGGCTGTGGCCCCATCTCTTCCCTGGCAACCTCCCCTGGCTCCAGACGGTGCTGGCCCCTGACCTCACAGCCTCGTGGGCCTGTCGGGGCAACATCGGGGCTGGGATTCAGGAAGCTGGGTGGGGCGGCGGGACGGGAGGGGTTTGGCAGGCTGGGGGCGGGGAGCTGGCTTCCGTCCTGGGCCCCCGGGCCCCTGCACCAGCTCTTCCCTAGAGGGGAGGCCTAGGGCCCTGCCGGTCTGGCTCTGGCTGCAGCTGCCGGGGTACTAGTTGATCAGGGTGGGTTCTCCGTCCGTCCCTCGTCCTCCCCAGAGCTGTGTTGGGTCTGCTCACCCAGGGCGCGTGGGGAGGGCGCGTGGGGAGGGCGCGGCTCCGGAATGCTGCCTACACCTGGGCACCTGGGCGATGAGCTCAGGTCTGACTAACGAGGCCTGAGGTGGCTCACCTGAGCCGTCCGGGCAGCTGTGGAGGCGTCACCACTCACTCTGCGCTGGGGAGAAGCTGTCCCTCACCCTGCAGGACTGCAGGACGCCAGGTCCCCTGGTCGGAGGGACCTGGAGGCAGCACTAGAGGAGATGGACTTGCGCATGGTGGTCAAAGCCTGTCCCTGCCACCTCCTCCTTGAATCCCCCCCGACTGCCACCCGTGGCCCTGCAAGGGCGCACCTTCCTACGAGGGTGCAGGGTGGCCGGCACCTGCTGTGGGTAGCATGGGCTCCCGCCGGGCCTTTTCAGGGCTGAGGGTTGCCATGGGCCTTGAATGTGCCGCACGGCAGGTGCTGGAAGATGGGGCTGAGCTGCCTCCAGAGCCCCCTTCCCCGCCCTGCCTGGTTGGGGTGCAAGCGCGTCCAGGCGCCTGGCCTGCAGACTTCAGGAGCAGCCAGGACCCAAGGTCACAGGTCTGTCTGCTGTGGACGGGAGCAAGCAGAGTCTCCAAGGTGTTTTTTGTTTGTTTGTTTGTTTTTTAATTGAGTTAAAATTTACACAGCACAAAACTAAATTTTAAACTGAACAACCTAGTGGTATTTGGTTCCTCACACTGTACATTTGGCACATTGGCATTTGATATGTTCTTGCCGATGGTGCAGCCGTCACCACCACCTGGCGCCAGAACGTTCTCACCATCCCCAAAGGAAACCAGTTTTTTGTTTTGGTGGGGTTTTTTTTTTGTTTTGTTTTTGTTTTTTTCTGGTACTGGAGATTGAACTCAGGGGCATTCTACCTCTGAGCTACACCCCCAGCCTTATTTTTTATTCCTAGTTTTGAAACAGGGTCTCACTAAGTTGCGGAGTGCCTCACTAAGTAGCTGAGGCTGACCACGAACTCGGATCCTCCAGTCTCAGCCTCCCAAGAACTGGGATTACAAGTGTGCGCCACCACGCCCAGCTAGGAAGCCCAGTTTTAAGCAGTAGTGTAAGCAGTGGCTGCCGGCACCTCTGACCACTGCCTGCCCTGCACTCGCCTGCTGTGACGCCCACACCTGGGACCCGCCTGTACCACAGGGCCTGGCCTCCTCCCCTGGCCTGGCTGTCTCTGTCCAGGCTGAGCAGTGTCCCAGCCCAGACTCTGCAACTCATCGCGTGCTTGGTGTACCTGAACTGCCTGCCTGGCGACCCTGGCTTCTTCATAAACCACCCAGTGTGTCAGGAGTCCGCCCCGGCCTCCTTTCTTCCCACAACCGCCTGCCTCCCAAGCTCACCTGGAGCCCGGGCCAGGATGGAGGTGTCCAGGAGGAGCAGGCACGGTGGCAGGGCTGCGGGGGCCGGCGGATGTCACCAGGATGGCTCCTGCGAGTCCCTGGGGAAGGGGGCAGTGCCCAGAGGAGGGAGGAGGCAGACCGCTGCACGTCTGGGCCAGCGCTGGAGAACGCTCATCCACACTCCCTCGCTCACGCTCTCGCCTGCTCACACATCCACGCACTTCCCATCCATTCATTCATTCATTCACGCTCTCGCCCACTCACTCAATCATTCATGCTTTCGCCCGCTCACTCATTCACTCACTCACACACTCCCCCACTCATTCACTGATGCTCTCCCCCACTCATTCATTCATTCACGCTCTCCATTCACTCATTCACTCACAACTTGCCCACTCACTCATCCACACACTCGTCTCGCCCACTCATTCACACACATACTCGCCCACTCATTCATTCATTCATGTTCTCACCCATTCACTCATGCATTCTCTCACTCATTCATTCACACCCGTGCCCACTCACTCATTCACATACTTTCCCATTTACTCACTCATTCATACACTTGCTCACTCACTCACACTCTTACCCACTCACCCATTCATTCATTCATGCATGCATTGGCTCATTCAGGATGGCTCTGGCCACCTTGCTTGGCCTTGCACTGGGCCCCTAGCTTGTGTCTGCGAGTCCGGCTGTGAACTTAGGGCTGGGGCTTGGAATGTACAGCTTCCCAAGTACCCTCCGTGTGGGTCAGAGCTAGAGTTCAAGCAGGTCAAGGCCCCAGCCCCCTTCACTTGGAATGCTGCGGGGAGGGCGGGGAACAGACCTTTTAGGCTCCATTCACGTGGCAAGAGAGGGGTCCTCCCCACACCCCAGAGCCTCAGCCGCCTGCCTGTTTGCTGGGTGGGGGCTTGGGATGGGCTCCTGGCTTCTGCTCTGCCTGCCTCTGGACCCGCTGCATGGGGGCGGGGTGCTGGATGCAGGCTGGGTAGGGTCACTCTTGTTGGCCCCAGGTCCAGTTACAAAGCAGATGGAGAATGTGGGTGGCTGCCTAAGTCTTAGCTGCTGGAAGCCCAAGAATGTGAGAGGGCTCATCTTGTGGGGTCTCCCGGTGGTCAGAATGTGAGAGGGCTTGTCTGGGCGGGGGTGGGGTGGTCTAGGTACACTTGCTTTTATCTCTAGGCAAAGATCACATCACGAGAGCTTTTGTGGCCTGCTGATTTTTGCAGCGGATGACGCCCCCGCCCCCAGCCCTGCATCAAGCAGAGTACACGTCCAGTAAGGCAGGAGTCCTGTGTGGGGCTGGGCCCCAGCGCCCGCTAGGCAGGAAGGTGGGGGTGGAAGGGGCAGAGGCTGCTTGGGTGGGAACCCTAGGTCCCCCTTCCTCTGCTGTGCCATGATAACTCAGGTCAGTCAAAAGACGGAGGAAAACGAACCTCGGGGAACCTGCCTGTTGACTGACAGCGGCCCAGCCTGGCTGTCGGGGCGCTGGGCCATTCGTCTTGCAGGTGGTTTGTTTGCGCGGCTGGGGGCTGGCAGGCCAGGAGAAGGTCACATTCCGCTCATAGCTGCTTATCTGGGCTTATCGGGGCTGTGGGCAGGCTGGGAGGGGCCTGACACAGAGCAGACCTCTTCCCTGCAGGGGGCTGGGGCTGGCGGGCACCTCCCCCTCACTGGGGCCCAAGGACAGCAGGGGGTGTCTGCGAAGACCCAGGGAGGCACCGGAGGCCCCTGAGCACCTGCTGTAGGGACCCCAGCCCAGGAGAGGCAGGTGGCCCTGGAGCCAGGCGGAGGCCAGGCAGCGCGGCCTGGGGGAGATTCTGATGGGGATTCCAGAAGCCCCCGAGGAGGGCCGTGGGGAGGTTTCCCAGGCTCTCCAGTCTGTTGTTTGAGGCGCTTTGGATCCTTGTAGAGTATTGTCTAAGATGTGTGTTTAGGTGAGGACAGCGGAGCCCGCTTCCCGCTCTCGGGGCACTGGGAGGGGCGCTGGCTGCTCCTGACACGGGGGCAGTGAGCCTGGTGTGCCCGGCCCCGGGGGCCAGCGGCAGAGGGGCTTGCTGTCCCAGGGCGCGGCCACCCTCCTCCCTCCTGGTGTGTGGGGCCTGGCCTGGGTGCTCCCTGCCCCCCAGCACCCCCCCCCCCAACACACACACAGTGCCCCAGAGCTACAGCTTCCAGGGGAGGCAGACCCAGGTTGGAAGGAAGGAAGGAAGGTTCTGGAGCAGAGTCCAAGAAGGAGCCCGGCTTCCTCCACGCAGCACGGCCTTGGGATGAGCCACAGGGAGCAGGGCCGGGACCTCCCGGGGTTGGGGACTGGTGCTGACCCAGGGTCGTGCTGGAGCTGGGCAGAGGTGGGTCCTGGGGGAATGGAGGCTCCAGGAGCTCCCAGGCACCTCCGAGGGCCGCCACCCTCCCGGTCCTAGGTGCCTGGCTCCAACCAAGTCGCTGTCAGGTTTAGATCGAGCAAGTGCTTAGGAAGGGTGGCTGTGATTGCAGACAAGCGGGAGGCGGGGGACTCCTGGGGACTCTGGGACGCAGCCCCTAAGTCCTGCCACCATGGGCTGTGCTGGCTCTGGCGGAAGCCACGCTGCCCCTCCCCTTACCCACCTTTTTGTGAGAGACCCTTGAGTTCCAACATCAGGTCCTTGGCTCTGTCTCTCTTGGTTCTGTGGCCCAGGCATCTGGACACGGGGCGTGGGGTGGGGACCCAGCCGCACAGCCGCCAGTTCTGTTTCAGTGACTGGCAGGAGCCACACCCCAGGCCCCGGCTGTGGACCAGAACCTTCCTGCGCCTGGCTTCCTGGGTCCCGTGGAGAGACTTCCCTCTGCTGGGCTCGGGGACTCCATCTTCCTCCTGAAGCTCACTGGCCGCTCCAGGACTGCAACTGAGGACCACAAACCCTGGGGCCACCCCTGCCCGGCCTACCCCTCGGCGACCCCTCAGACAGGCCGAATATGCCCTGGACTCTGAGAACTGCTCCTGTGGGAGACAGACCCAGAGCCACAGCGGCCCCCACGCAGTCTGCTCCTCCTTGAAACACGACTTAATGGTTTAGCCAAAGAAAATAACAACAGTGCTTTCATTTTGCCGGGGTCACGGGCTCCCTTTAATGTTTAATTTCATTTGACCTTTGAAGGACTGGAGAAGGACAAGCTGAGTTTGTTCAGATGGCAATAGAAGCTCGGGGATGAGATGGAACGTTTAGTTCAGCCTTTTAAGTAAGAAGTCTGTAAACCCTTTATTTTTATAGGTAACATTCCTCAAGAGTCTTTCAAACGTTTGCTTGTTAGTACCCACCGTGGTCCTGAGACCCCCGAGGATGGAGGCCCCAGCTCTGCTGGGACCTGAGCCCGACACAGAGCTGGAGGCCTTTAGGTGCAGGTTGATCCAGCAGACCCCAGGGCCTGTGAGCAGGCTCCGCACGTGACCTTCCCGGCCGGTGACCCGGGCTTGTCTCTTGAGTGCTGAGGTAGCCCCCTGGGGGATGGGCTGGACGGCTGGGGGGGCCGTGGCATTGTGCGCTCCCTGGTCCTGGGTCCAGTGTGCATTCCATTGGTGCTGTTCATGCTGACACCAGCACCCCTCGATGCTGCGTGACCCCCCGGGGCTGCGTCCTGCACCTGAGCTTACGAGAGCAGCTGGCCAGGGCCGTGGGAGCATGGCATGGTGCCGGGAGTACTGGTGAGCCAGCCACCAGTTACACCGGGGCAGCGATGGCTCTGAACGTTGCATGGGAGGCTGGGACTCTGCCTCAGAATTGGGGTGAGGGCTCCCCTTGTTTTCAATTCGACATCTAGAAGCAGAACTGTTTCAACAACTCTGCTTGGGAGGAGAAGCCCAGCAGGTTTTCCTTCAGAGAAAGTGGGAGGCCAAGCTTGTCCCTGGGACCCTCGGCCTCCACTTCCTCCTTAAAGTGACTCTTAAACACAGTGTTGAGGGAAGAGGATTCCTTCAGGTGGCAGCCCCTAAGGCCCAGTTCCTCCTGACTGTGCTGGGTTGCTGTGGGTGCAGGCTAACCCCAGGGCCTTTGAACAGCCAGTTCTAGGCTGGGCCGTTGTGTGAAACAGACAGGCTGCAGTTTAAGAGCCTGGTGCAGGACACGCTGGGTTGGGGGCAGTGGAGGAGGGGTGTCTGGTACCATGTGGTGCTCCCAGGAACGTGCTCCCCCAGGTGCAGAGACCCGTGGGTGAGGGGAAGCCGGTGTCCATACTCTGTCACAGAAGCCCTGGCCCGTTCGTTCCTCCACGGCCCCTGCAGGGGCGGTGCGTGCACACCTGGTGGTGCTTGTGGGTGAATTTGCTGCCGGGAAGGCGGGGCCAGGGATGGACACGCCTCCTCGGTGCCCGGGCTGGGGCACCAGCTGACCACGGGCGTGGACATTTCCATCTTCCGGTCCCGGACCTCCCTGCAGACCCCGCGGGGGCAGTTTGGTCCCTGGGTGGCTCGGTCAGGGCTGGGCTTGGGACCTGTCACCTGTGACCCCTCAGTGTCCAGTGCTCTGCTGGGTCACAGAGCAGCTTTCCCTCCAGGATGGGAGCAGGCGCGTCCTCGGTGAGCCCACGCGGGCCCTCTGCCGGGGTGGGGCGTGGCTCGCCTCTCTTTTGTCGGCGGGTATGGGAGGCGGCGGGCCGGGAGTCAGGAAGGACGCCAGCTGCGCTGGTGGGCACAGAGGAGGGGAAGCTGGGACGATGAGCCCTGAGGTCCCCTGGGGGGAAGGGTCAGGCGTCCTGAGGACCCTGGGTCTCACATGCGCCCCTCGTGCACCATCCACAATGCGTTCGGAGCTCCGGCCTCCTCCTGGTCTGGGTGTGCTCAGGAGGACCTCCCTGGAGGCACTCTGTCCATAACCGTGGGAGCCCTCCCTTGCCCCTCAGGGGAGCTCCCCGCCCACGCTTCACACCAGAGCTGCAGCCTTAGCCCCCTGGGCCTGGGAGGGGTGCGGGGGGACCTCCGGTGCTTTTCCTGGGGTGCCAGCCTCGAGGAGAATGTTGTTAAGGGAGCGTCACCTGAAGTCCCCGGCTCTGAGCCCCTGCGCCCTCCTGCCATCTCCGGCTAACATCTCAACCCAGCGTCTCGTGGGTGACGGCTCTAGCACTGCCACCTAGAGCCGTGTGTGTTGGGGGTGGTTGAGAAGCAGGGTCAGGAAGGCCCGGGGGAGATCGATGGTCTTGCCCTCTGTGGCCGTCCCTCCCGGCCGCCCAGGGTGTGCTGAGTGGGGTAGGCGTCCCCGGGGACCGGGCGTTTTGAGGGTCCGTGCCTGCACTCAGGTAAAACAAGCTGGTCTTCAGATGAACTCAAGTCAGTGTTGCAACTTCTGAGGATGCAGGTCTTGTGATTTTTGAAGCTTGGTGGAATGTCCGTTTCTGACTCTATTGGGCGTTTAATTCGGCCAACAGGTCACCTTCATTGGGTGCCTGCTGGCTGGCTTGGTGTGGACGGCTCCTGCGGGGGCTGTGGCGGACAGGAAGGGCCTGGGGGCTGGGTAGACCCTCCCCAGGGGCCGTCAGGGGTGGGAAGGGATGGAGCTGTTCCCCTGGGAGCAGGAGTGTCCTGCACATCCACAGCGCCTGGACTTACTGAGCTCCGGGGCAGAGCTCTGCACCCTCCTGGTCTCCTTACTCCGTCTTGTTCTCTCCCTGAGCTCCTGGTGCAGACAGAGCGGTGCACATGCCCATCCTGTTCCCCTCGCTGAGCTCCTGGTGCAGACAGAGCGGTGCACATGCCATCCTGTTCCCCTCGCTGAGCTCCTGGTGCAGGGCCGTGCACCTGCCGTCCTCTTCCCCCTCACTTTCACTTTACTCTCCTGCTCCTCCAGGAGGGCAGCTTCTTCCCAGGAAAGGGAGGCTGGGCTCTTGGGGGTCAGACCCTGATGAGGCCACGTTTGCAGTTGGCCCTCTTCGGGTTGCTGGTCGCCGGTGGGTGCTCACTGTCTGCTCTGGACATGCTGTGAGGTGGGCCCGGTTACTAACTGCCAGCTATGTGGGATAAAGTGGCCTTTTTCTTCCTGCATACTGGGCGGCTTGTTTACCAAATGGTGTTAGCAGATCCGTCTATGCAGCTGGAAGAGAGTGCTTGACGCCCTGCGTGTGACGTGACCTACGGAGATACATCCCAGATGGGTGACCCGGGGTCCCCGGCTGAGGTCTGCAGGCCAGGGTGGCCCGAAAAGTGTCTGTTCAGAGCTAAGTACGGAAAGTGCCGAGTGTTTGGAGACTTTCTGTGGCAACTTGGCATGTCGAGGACGTTTTTATGTATTTTACAAGTGTGTTTGTCAACAGCAGATTAAGGGAAGGGCCGGTCCTTCCGCAGTGTGAGAAGCCCTGGTCTGGAGTCCAAAGACGAACAGGAGACTCTGGGACGTGCAGCTTCCATCAGGAGAAGACTTCAGGGCCTCGGGTGGGGAGGACATTACCCACGGGGCCTCAGAAATGAGGCAGGGGTGCTCTGCCACACACAGGGAGCCAGACCAGGGTGGGGATGGCAGGGCCGAGTGTACGGAGTCCGGCAGGGAGGCCTCGCCCTCACCCTGGACCCCCATGGGCCCTGATGGTCCCGAGCCAGGAGGGGAGGGCTCCCTGCCGCTCAGCAGCTCCTCCTGTGTGTGTCCGTGTGTGGGAGATGGTAAAAGTGTGTGAGACTGTGTTGGCATGTGTGCATGTGTGTGAGTCTGTGTCTTGTGTGTCTCTGCGTTGGCATGCATGTGTGTGTCTGTGTCTCTGCTTTGGCATCTGTGCATGTGTGAGTCTGTGTCTTGTGTGTTGGTGATTGTGCATGTGTATATCTGTGCCTGCTTGTCCGTGTCTTGTGTGTCTCTGCGTTGGCATGCATGTGTGTATCTGTGTCTCTGTTTTGGTATCTATGCATGTGTGTGTCTTGTTTGTGCCTCTATTGGCATTCGTGTATATCTGTGGTATGTGTTAGTGTGTTGGCGTGCATGTGTGTGTGTGTTGGCATGTGTGCGTGTTTCTGTTATATGTTAGTGTGTTGGCGTGCATGTGTGTGTTGGCATGTATGCACATCTGTGTTGGTGTGTTAGTATGTTGGCCTGTATGCATGCATGTCTCTGTGTGTTGGCCTGTGTGCATATGCGTGTGCCTGTCTTTGTGTGTGTATGTGTGAGCGTGTGTGAGTGCAGAGGTGAGGACAGAGCAGCCTCCGCTGGCTTGTGGGCTGAGGACAGAGGTCCTCACTTCCTGGGTGCCTTGGTATACTGAGTACACATTCCTTTAGTCGTATAAAAGCCCAGGCCAGCAGCAGGGGCTCCTTGCACCCCCTTCGGCGGGGATGTGCGTGTGGGTGGCTCCCCCTGGCGGCAGTGCTGCCTTGGCTGCGTGAGAGGCTCCCGGGGTTTGCCTGCAGGGTTTTTCCTGGAATCCTGGCTGCGGTTTGCGCTTCTGGACCTGTGAAGCAGGCACAGGACGGGAAGGGCGAGGTGCTTTTCAGCCTCACCAGAGCCTGATGTTTGAGAGACACCAGGACTGCGTGTTGCGTTTGAGAGACACCAGGGACTGCTGACTGAGTGCAGCCAGCGTGCAGCGACCTCAGGCGGCCGTTCAAATGAGGGCAGGGTGCCTCCCAGTGCTCCAGAGATGGCTTCCTCCACCGTCCTGGGCCAGGAGCCTCGGCCCCCACCCGCCCCTGCGTGGCCGGCAGCCAGGGAGGCAGGAAGCTGGTGCACACGGTGCTGAGGGCTGCCGGGCCATCTCGTTTATCTGGCAGCCGTCTCCACCTGCTCTTGCAGGCCCCAGGTCCCTAGCCCTGGCCAGCAGTGTTGCATGACTGTCCCCGCCAGCCTGCCCACCCGCCAGCCTATGGGTCCTGGAGTCTGACTGGAGTTTCCTGCCTTCTCCAAGAGGGGAGGGGTTAGGGTTAGGGGGTGGCTGGTATAAGGAACCTCTTGGGCACAGAATCCTCTTGCTGGGGGAAGAGTCCAAGGAGTCTTGGGGTTCAGGCTGCTCTGGGGCCTGTGCTGTGAGAGGGAACCCCGAGACCCCGTCTGAGGAAGGAGGACCCCCAGGCCAGCCTCAGGCAGGATGGGGTGGCCTCAGTTTCTCCTTGTCTCCTGGAACTAGTATTCAGAGGTGGGCATTAAGGGGTGGGTGAGGAGCTGACCTCAGAGGACATATGCCGACCCCAGCCGCTCCCACAGTGACCGGCAGAGGGCGGGACTCAGGGACACGTTGTCATGTCTTATTAAAATGCCAAAGTCACAAATAGCACATCAGCTTGTTACAGGGAGACGGTAAGCAGGGGCCCGAGCGTGGGAAGTCAGCCGCCAAGGAGCTTTGTAGGCAGGGCGCCGGCCAGCCTGGAGCCCACGGAGGGGGGGCACAGAGGACCAGACAGGAGGACCAGGCGGGAGGACCAGGCAGGAGGACCAGACAGGAGGACCAGGCAGGAGGACCAGGCAGGAGGACCAGGCAGGAGGACCAGGCAGGAGGACCAGGCGGGAGGACCAGGCGGGAGGACCAGGCGGGAGGACCAGACAGGAGGACCAGGCAGGAGGACCAGGCAGGAGGACCAGGCGGGAGGACCAGGCGGGAGGACCAGGTGGGAGGACCCGGCCGGCAGGTGGAGCCGCGGGGCGGGCTTGGTGGGGCTCGGTGGGCACTTGGGGTGTGCAGCTTAACTGTAGCTCAGTGACTGCAGGTTCTCTCGTCTTCTGGGAGTGCTGGGGCTGTCTCGGCCCCTGCTTCTCTTCTCCTCCCCCCAAAAATAAAACAAACCCACCCAGCAGAGGCCAGCATGGGGTCCCGGGACACTCAGGGCTGTCACCTGTTTCTGCGGCATTCTTGCAGAGGAGTTTCTGGAATGAGGAGAAAGCTGCACGTGGGAAGGCTCGGGTGTGTGGAGCCTGGGGAGGCTGGGCCTCTGCCTCCAGGAGCGGCCGGGACCCACTGGCCGAGGGCCAAAGCGGAGCAAAGGGCCGCTTTGCACCAGGAGGGAGGCCAGGGCCCCGTGGGATGAGGTCACAGTCTTGTGACGTGAATCAGCAGCGACCAGAGGTCCCGTGCTGCCTCCCGGCAGAGGCCACTGTGGCACTGAGCAAGCTTAGCCTCCGTTCAGCTGCCTCCTAGTCACAGCCCCGGTGGCAGCAATCGCCACCACCCGGGCAGCTGGGAACAGGCAGGCACAGGTCTGTGGGTGCTGGGTCACCGGAGCCCCCTCTGTGGGTGCAGGGTCAGCTGAGCCCCCTCTGTGGGTGCAGGGTCAGCGGAGCCCCCCTGTGGGTGCAGAGGTCAATGGAGCCCCCTCTGTGGGTGCAGAGGTCAGCGGAGCCCCCTCTGCAGGTGCAGAGGTCAGTGAAGCCCCCCTGTGGGTGCTGGGTCAGCTGAGCCCCCTCTGTGGGTGCAGAGGTCAGCAGAGCCCCCCTGTGGGTGCAGAGGTCAATGGAGCCCCCCTTGTGGGTGCAGAGGTCAGCAGAGCCCCCTCTGTGGGTGCAGAGGTCAATGGAGCCCCCTCTGTGGGTGCAGAGGTCAATGGAGCCCCCTCTGCAGGTGCAGAGGTCAGTGAAGCCCCCCTGTGGGTGCTGGGTCAGCATGCATCAGGCAGCACCCGTGCCGACACTCCTGCAGACCAGCATGCCCAGGCCCAGCCGTGGGGCCCAGCGAGGATCCCGCCATCCAAGAAGTGGCCTGGGCAGCTTTGCCGATGGCGGCCACGGCCGAGGCCACAGGTGGTGTGACCCGCTGCACCCCACCTCTGGGCTGGACCTGCTTTCCTCCTTAGTAGCAGCTCTTCCTTAGATACTGGCAATGAGGCTGGGGGCTCCCCCGGCCTGGGCGGGGTGGCCCGCATCCAGGAGTGGGTTCAGCCTGCTGGCCAGCCGTGGCCCTGGGCAGCCACATGGCACCACAGGGACACTCGTGCATTTGTCGAGAGGACGTGGGAATGTCCTGCACGGGTCCCGGTGCTGAGGGGGCATCTGGCCCGACCGATCCAGCCAGGCCTGAGCGAGGGGCGGCCCTCCAATCTCCCCACTGCTGTGGGAACCGGGTGGCACGAGTTTACCCTCCAGCCTTCCATGAAAGAATCCAGTTAATGAGCAACTGTTCAACTCTTAAAACCAAACAGGCCTCTGGCTTGCTGGAAGGCCCTGCCGTGGCAGGGCGGAGCCACCTTGGGTAGGGATGCCTCGGAGCCGGGGCCCCTGCTACCTCGCCCTTCCCAGGGGGTTCGTGACCTAGTCTCCCCTCTGCAGTGTGCTCCCAGCCTCCAGGCCCCAGGGCACAGCAGCGCCACGTCCGCACTCCGGATGATGAGGATTGGCACCGCACTGGCCACATCCCAGGGCACCGCGCCAGGTCCCAGGAGGGGACCCAGGAGGGGACCTGGCGCGGTTTGACTAGTGAAAACACTAGTCAAACATTAATTTCCAGGGTCAAGAGCCCTTGTTTGAAAGAAAGGCCAGCCGAGGGCCTGGTCTGGAGAGAGGGCAGTTTACTGCAGTTCTGGCGCGCGATGCCTGTTTGGTCTCCGGTGACACCAGCCATTGGCTGTCCCTCGAGACCCAGAGGGGACAGACCGCACTCCTCGCCAGCCGGCTGGGGCTGCCTGTGCTTCCTCTGGGGGCCTGGACACCGCTGGCTGTTCCTCGAGGGGCGCAGGGGAGGCCAGGTCCCTCTGTGGGGCGCACGCTCCTGGGGCTGCCAGGGGAGAGGCGCCTTCATGTCCGCCCCTAGGTGTAGTTGGTCACCTTGTCCTCCGCTCATCCGCCAGGCTCCCTCCCCTGTGGCACCGTCCGCTCGCTCTGCAGCTGGACCCTTCGGGCCATGGGTGGGGGGGTGGGGGCCCTCCCCTTTGTTCCCCAGCATCTCAGGACCCAGAGGAGGTGGGGCACACAGTGGGAGCTCAATACGTGTTTGTGGCCTGATGACGGAAAATATGTCCAAAGGGTGAAGAATTACTATCGCACAGGAGCCAGCCCCGTCCCCTCTGAGCTTCCGTTTTCTTGATGCAGAATGCTCTAGAATGCAGGGCTTAGCTCCCTGGGGTGGGATGTGGGCCCCGGTGCTCCTCCAGGGTGAGCAAGCAGGAGGCACCTCTGCCACAGCCCGGGGTCCTGGCTGGGTCTCCAGGCCCAGTTGGGGAGCTGCAGCCACTCAGGGTGGAGACGGTGTCTCCTGACAGGTGCCGTGGTGAGTTGGGAAAGTGACAGCACTCCAAAGGCTACTTCACGTCATTGTCCCTTGCTTAAGAAATGATGAAGACCTCCTTAGAAAGTGAGTTTTGAAAGTTCACAGGGAGCTGGCCGTGGTGGTACACACCTGTAATCCCAACAAGACCCTCAGCCACCTAGTGAGACCCTGCTTCAAAATTAAAATTATAAAGGCTGGGGGTTTAGCTCAGAGGTAGAACACCCCTGGCCTCAATCCCCAGCAGACCTCCCCTACCCACCTCCAATGAGAGTACACAGGGATTTATAAAAGAAAGATGTATCCATCTCTCAACTGTCATTACTGTCAACTTTAGAACTTTTTTTTTGCGGTACTAGGGTCTGAACCCAGGGGTATTCTACTTCCAAACTACACCCCCAGCCCTATTTTTTATTCTTTATTTTGAAACAGGGTCTCAATAAGCAGCAGAGGGCCTCACTAAGTAGCTGAGGCTGACCTCGAACCTGGATCCTCCGGTCTTAGCCTCCCAAGTCCTGGGATTACAAGCGTGCACCACCACGCCTGGCTAACTTTAGAACGTCTCACCACTTCAAGAATAATCTCTTTATTTCTCATTTCTCCCTCCTCTGGCCCTGCACCACCACTAATCCCTTCCGTGCCTGTGGATTTCCCCGTTTTGGATATTTCGTGTGCAGGAAGTCATATGATTTGTGCGCTTCTGACTGAGCCGCCTTGCTGGGGCTGGAGCGGGCCTCCCTCTTGGGCACGACGTACCTCTGTCTGCTGGAGAGCCGCCCCCTCCGCTTGCATGTGGGTGTTCTCTGCTTTTTTTTTTTTTTTTTTTTTTTTTTTTTTTTTTTTTTTTTTTTTTTTTTTTTTTTTTTTTTTTTTTAATGAAAATAAAAGACCACATTATTCAGGAATCCAAACAGACAGGGCAACAAGACAGAACAAACCCTGGCTCTGGGCAGGGGTGCGGTGGGGGCGGAACCTTGGATGGTGTCTTCGGGGTGAGCAGCCCCTCTCTCAGGGAATGGTGGCCCTCGTCCCACGGGGCCTGGAGGGGGGGCTATCTGTGACAGGAGTGACCCCATGCTGGTAGTAGATGGGGACTTCCTGGGGGGTCAGAGGCCGCGTGCAGGGCCAGGCTGAGACCCAGAGATGCTCCCTGGGTTGGTGAGTCCCCAGAGTCCCTGCACCTGGGTGCAACACAGGAACAGGAATGGAGTCCATTTGCCAGGTGGACACTGGGCCAGAAGCGGTGCTGCCTGCGGCTCTGGGTCTGTGGTTTAGGAGCCCCATGTCCCTGTGGCTCCCGGGAGCAGAGGGTGCAGCTTCTCAAACAGGCAGGAACTCGCGTTGGCGCCCCGCACCTGGGCGGGCCTTGCAGTCAGGTGGGTGCCCGCCGTTCGTTCGGCTGCTCTGGAAGCCGAGATGAGCTCGCAGCTCTGGCCAGGAGACTCGGGCTTCCCCGGGGGTGACCCTCCCAGCACTTCCCCTCGGGAGAGCCGCCGAGGTGGAGGACACACGGGACTGCTTGGTGCTTCCTCAGGGCCACCGAGGCCAAGTCGGCTCTTGTGGCTGGACGCAGCCCGGTCACTCCGCACAGGCTTGGGCGTGTGGCTTGGGTGCCCTGGGCTTCTGGCCTTGGACCCTTGGGCGCGGCCCACTCTCCAGGGCTCCACAGTGCACTGCCCCACAGTTGCGGTTCCCACGGGCATTTCTTGTGCCCCACCATGGGCCACTGGGGACCACTGTCACCACGGCACTGTTGCCGGTACCGGAAGTAACCGTTTCCTCACCTGGACAAAGCTGGAGGGTCAGCTCATGGTCACACTTGCGTGCAGACTGGAAAGGCTAAGCAAGGCACTGGCCCAGGTTGCCGGCTGCAAGAGGGGGCCAGGAGCAGGGCTGTGTCGTGGAGGACCTGCACTCTCCCGACCTCTGGCCTTTGGGGCAGGGTACTCTCATCCACCTGGGGTCTGGCTGCGGGGAGCTGAGATTGGCCCTCGCTGTCCCTGAGTTCCGTGAGAACACAGTGGAGGAGCCCAGAGGACCCCCGGCTCCCTGTGCTCAGTGCTGAGACCATTGCCTGTGGGGGGGATGATGGGGTGCAGCCAGACAGGGGCGGGGACTTCCCCTGGGGCTGCCCTGCCTCCGCAACCTTCCGTCCCCAGGCAGGGTCTCTCCCCCTCTCTGTCCTCTCTCTGGACGTGGGGACCGTCTTTCTCTCCAGTGCGTTCTCTGCTGCAGGGCAGTCTCACCTCCCCGTGGGCCTCATCAGAGCCACGCTCTCCTGCACATCCCTCAGAGCCCTCCACAGGCCTGTTCCCCACCTCTAAGGGGCCTGTGGTTGCCCTACACCCAGGCTGGGGCTGAGGGGCTGCAGGGACGCTGGCCGGGGCCACCCCCTGCTCCTTGCCTTCTCCACTCCCTCCACCGAAAGAGCAAGGCAACACCCCAAATGCCGGCCCACGCTGCTTGTGGTGGGAGTGTTGCTCTGAGCTCAGTCGGTGGTATGGAACAGGGCACGGAGAGCGCTGGGCGGGTGGGGAGGCCAACCTGCTGGGGCTGGGACCCTCTCTGATGGCACATGCTCGCTGAGTGAGCTTGGCCTGTGTGTGTGAGTGTGCGCACGTGTGAGCAAGCCTGCATGTGCACGTGCGTGTGCGTGTGCGTGTGCACAGGGTGCTTCATGGTGAGAACTGAGTCCTGGGGCCAGGGCGGTGGAACCGCGCAGACTGTTCTGGTGTTTCAAGAGGAGGCTGTTGCGCCTGGGTCTCCGCGCTCCGGAGGCCGAGGTGGGAGGATCGCTTGAGCCCGGGAGCTGAGACCAGCTGGACAACAGTGAGAGTGTCTAAACACACTGGAGGCTGAACGTGTGATGTTCTGGCCTCAGGAGGCTGGGCAGGTGGGGCGAGGCCAGGAGCTGTCAGGGCGGGGACTCCAGGGTGGGCGCCCGCGTCCTGAGTCTCTGCTGCCAGGTGGCACCCCGCCCCAAGGTGAGTCACGGTCCCCCACAAATGGAGCTCAGAGTTCCCTCTCTGAATATGTGCCAGGGGGAGGGAGGGGGGTCTCTGGATTCTGAGATTTCCCAGAGACACAAGGAGGCGTGAAATCGCACGCATGACAGTGTGTTCCAGCAGACTGTTCTCTGGGCATCTCTTGGTGATTCTGGGCGTCGCAGGGATTAGTTTGGGGGCCGAGGCCTCGCAGAGACACAGATGTTTGCATATGGTGTGCTTTTCCCTCCCTGTAGAGCGGGGACACAGTGTTCAGCTGTTTGAAACTGAGTTCTGATCCCAAACAACCCAGCCTTGCCCTTTGGACTGCAATCGATCGGTGGATCCTCGGTGTCCTGAGCGGGGGACACATCTTCAGGGCTGCGGAGCCCACCCTGGGGGAGGGAAGAGACAGCGAGGAGGGTCCAGGCGGAGGGGACAGCCAGAGGGCCACTGCGAATGGACGTGGCATAGAATGGAACTGTGTGTGTGAGAGTGTGCGCGTGTGGTTGCACCCGTGCGGGCCTGTGTTCAAGTGCACTTGCAGGAGCCAGTGTATATGTGTGGTTAACATGTGCGCGAGTGTGTTCAGTTGGGCTTGCCTGGGCGAGTGCGTGTGTAGTTACATGTGTGTCAGCATATATTCACATCCACGTGCACAGGGAGTGTGTGCATGTATTTACATGTGTGCATGGGTGTGTGCATGGGTAGTTATGTGTGTCAGTGTGTGTTCGAGCACACTTGCACAGCAAGTGTGCATGTGCTGTTACATGTGTGCAAGTGTGTGTTGAAGTGGACTTGCAGGGGGATGTGTGTGGTTACGTGTGTGTTGAAGCACACTTGCACAAGCGAGTGTATTCGTGCATGCGCAGACTGCCCATGTACCATTCTGACTCCACCTCTTGCCGTCTCTGCTCTTGAGCCAGGCCACTGGGGCTCTGTGCCTCAGTTTCCCCGTCTGTAGAATGGACTGAGGGCTGAGTGGCACAGGCTCTCACGGGTGCTCGGCCTGTGTCTCAGCCCTTGGTGATGGCCGCCCCTCATAGAGGGGCCCAATCTGGGGGTAGATTACAGCGTGAGGCCCTTTCTTCCTTCTTGGTAGGGGCCAAATTCTGTTAGTCACGATTGTTCCTGTGACATGTTCCCGTCCCAGGATTCCTGTGTGCTGTCCACTTGCATGCATCGACAGTGACTTCACTGGGGTGAGCGGGGGGCGGGCTCTTCCAGGAGCAGCTGTGGCCCTCGCACCTCCACGGGCTGGCTCACCGCTCACTGCCGCGGACATGATCTCACCGGGCTCAGCCTGGATGGCACAGGGCTCACACGGGCTCATACTGGGCACGCGACCTCACATGGGCTCACACAGGTTCACACAGGCTCACACCTGCTCATGCGGGCTCACACGGGTTCACACACGTCTTCAGGGCTCACACAAGCTCACACGGGTTCACACACGTCCTCAGGGCTCACACAGGCTCACACGGGTTCACACACGTCCTCAGGGCTCACACGGGCTCACACGGGTTCACACACGTCCTCAGGGCTCACACGGGCGCACACGGGCTCATACTGGGCACGCGACCTCACATGGGCTCACACAGGTTCACACGAGTTCACACACATCCTCAGGGCTCACACAGGCTCACACGGTTCACACACGTCTTCAGGGTTCACACGGGCTCACACAGATTCACACACGTCCTCAGGGCTCACACTGGCGCCCACCGCGCACATGCTGGTGTCTACCCCGTAGGTGGGGTGTGCACAGGCAGGGCCTGGGCAAGGGTGCTGGCCAGTGCAGCTCAGCGCCTGCCTGCCTGGGCTACTTCCCTGTTGGGGTGCTTAGTTTCCCTCGCCTGCAAGATGGCAGACATCAGCATAACCCAATCCCCAAATCTGACTTCACCAAAGGCCGCGCGTCAGGAGGCTGGCGAGGCACCCTGCCAGCCCAGCGGTCCCCATCATCGTCCCGCTACTGCCCAGGGCTTGGGGCCCTACCAGGGCGGCAGTTCATCCTGTCGGCACAGAGGCTGGGCACTGGGTGGGCTATCCACCCTCCTCCTCGAGGTGGGCAGAGCAGGAGCTGCTCAGCCAGGTGCAGAGGGTGACGGGCATCCACCTGGCACAGGGACTGAGGTCCCAAGTAGCTCTCCCTCAGCACCCAGGGTGGGGCTGCAGGACCGCAGGGACCAGCAACATCCTGGGTTCTTCACCTGGAGGAAGTGTCATCCTGAGCTGCATGAGGGACAGGACTGGACAGTGGGCTGTGTTGAGCTGCAGATTGACAGGCCTGGTGAACATACATGCCCAGACTCTCCCCTCCCGGGACCCTGCCCCTAGCGGTGCCTGGTGACGGGGGAGCCAGGCGGGTTGGGGCCCGGGCTCCCCCCAGCCCTGACCAGCCTCAGCGCCTCCAGACTCTGGACTGGCCTCTCCTCCAGCCCCACCTGGAGGGACGCTGTGACCAAGGTGTCCCCACGGGCCCTGGGAGCAGCCCGCTGTGCACTGGGGAGGCAGGAACCTGCCCGTTGTCGATGGCACCGCCGTTCCCAATGAACCCTCGATTCTCCTTCACCTTCTGGTCCACGCCCAGCTGCTGCTATGTTTGCCAGTTTCAAACAGTTCCCCCAAATTAGTTTAGAAAATGCCTCCCGGGCATGAAAGTGCCCTTGAATCTGCTGGTGCAGAGCGAGGCGGCTGCTGGGCTGCTTCCAAAGGTGGATGGGGAGAAAGAGGGTCGCGTGAGTGGGTTGGAGGGTAAAACACGAAGGCAAGCAAGGCGTGCAGGAGGCCCTGGGGAGGTGGCCGAGGGCGGCCCTGGGTGGCAGGGACAAGACGCAGAGGCAGCTCAGGATCTGAACAGGTAGGAGGGCTCTGCTCCCTGCCCCCCTCCCTCCCCTTGGGGGCCACAGTTGCAACAGAGGAATTGGAACTGCAGCCAGCGGGGCGTTTGCAAAGCTCCAGTTCATCACAGACCAGAGGCTGGAGGCCGGGACTTCCGGGTGTTCCCTGCCCCAGGGTGAGTGGGGGCTGGGCTACTGCCACAGTGTCCCCAGGGACGGGGGACTGGGGCGGGGGTCCTGGCCCGAGGCCCCCACGCCCACACACCCAGGCCAAGACTCGGCAGCTGCCAAGTGGAGCAAGCCGGGATTCCGCTGCAAGCTCCATAGAATGCCCTCTGTGCTGTGGTCACTGTCTGGGGGTGGGGTCGCCGGGATTCCCAGGTTTGGGCCTTTTCTCCTCCTGTAGGAGAGCAGAGGTAGGAATCAGAGCGGCTAGAGAGTGGGGCTGGGCAAGAAAGGAAGGGGCGGGCGGAGGGCGGGGGCCCGGCGGCTCCACCTCCCGGAGGGCAGAAGCTGCCTCTGCTCTGCCGAGCGCACAGTCCAGATGGCTCGGGACCCCAGCGGACGCCTCCGCCTGCTGCTGCTGCTGCTCACCTGCTGCCTGGCACCCGCCGGGGCCAACCTGCTGAGCCTGGACTGGCTGTGGTCCACTAAAATCGCCAACTCCCCCAACACACTGCCCCCGGGCAGCCCACCCGTGCAGCCCTCAGAGGCCTCCGCCACGCACGTGGCCCCCCGGGATGAGCCCACAGAGCAAAGGACCACGCCTGCCAGCCCCACGCCGCCCTCGCAGGAGCCGGAGGCCGGCCGGAGCCAGGAGCCTGCCACCTCCGCCACCTCCGCCACCCCTGGCACTCCTGGCACCCCCAGCACCCCCGCTGCCAGCCCCGGCATGAAGGAGAACATTGCCGGGATGGGAGCCAAGATCCTGAACGTGGCCCAGGGCATTCGGAGCTTCGTCCAGCTGTGGGATGACGCCACCCCGGCCGAGACGCCTTCCCGCTCGCCCCCCACGGACGCCCCCACTCTTGCTGGGCCCTCGGGCTCCCTCCAGGAGACCAGGGCCACCGTCGGACTGAACAGTGACGCGCTGACCTCTCTGAGCTCTCGGACAACCAAGTCCAGCACCCTGGCGGTGTCCACCCAACCGCCTCCCTCCCCGGACAGGCCGTGGGCACCCCTGAGAGGGCCCCCAGTGCCACCCGCGTCCCCAGGTAGAGCGTCTCTGTCCTCCGTGCCTCCGGGCGGGGCCCCTCCCTGGGGAAGCCCGTGGTCCCCGGTGAGGCCCCAGGATCTGGATGGGGAAGGACGCCGGCCCAGCCAGCAGCACGGACACCCTGCCGTCCTCAGCCACACACCGCTCCTGCTTCCCCTGGTGGCGGGTCCCCTGGTGACGGGTCTTCTGGGCGTGCACCCTGTCCCCTCTGCTCTTCCTTCTGTGGGCAGCGGCTCTTGGCTTCTCCACGTGGCTGACCTTTCGGGGCCGGGTCTCACTAATAACTCCGCACCGCTCGGGGCCAGCCCCCCGACGCCCGCCAGCCGCTGCCTGCCCCTGCCGCCCGCCCTGTCTGTCTGTGGCCAGCTGGGCATCGGGCGCTCCTGGCTGCCCAACCACCTGCGTCACAGGAGCGGCGAGGAGGTGCGGGCTGCCGCGCAGGCCTGGGGGCGCCTCCTCCGGACGCCCTGCCACCCCTTCCTCGCCTGGTTCTTCTGCCTGCTGCTGGCCCCACCATGCGGCCCGGGCCCACCGCCCGCCCTGCCGCCGTGCCGCCAGTTCTGTGAGGCCCTGGAGGACGCGTGCTGGAGCCGCCTGGAGGGGGGCCGGCTGCCCGTGGCCTGTGCCTCGTTCCCTGCCCAGGAGGACGGGGACTGTGTGTTCATTGGGCCGGCTGCAGGTAACTGGCCGGCCACCATCCTGCCCCCTTCCCTTTCACCTCGCAGGTGAGCTTGGCCGGGCTGCCGCGTGCCTGGCTCAGGGCCCCCGCCCTGCCTCGCAGAGCTTGGTAGCCACCCCCGGGAAGCAGGGGACCTGGTGTGGGGAGGAGGAGGAGGCTGGGGTCTGCGCAGGGCGAGGGTTCCATGTCTGCCGAGGGGCCTCACCTGCTCCGGGTGTTCCCTCAGCGTTTCCGTACGTTCAGTCCTCACTGTGGTTCGGAGACAGCCTGTTATCCCTTGGGCATGGATGAGAAACTGAGGCACGCGGCAGTGACATCTTGCCCAAGGGAGCAGACTGCCCCTGATCTGCCATTAGGCGGCACTGTCCGAAGTTGTTGCCGGGTATCTGGCCAGCTTGGCTGAGGGGCTGTGGGGACCAGCCGCTTGCTTCTCTGGAGGTCAGGAGGTCCGGGCCAGGCCGGGGCGGTTCAAGGCTGGGCCCACCGAGGCTCCCAGGGGACCGCCCAGCCCGATCGCAGCTCAGAGCAAGCCGCCTCCTGCTGGGGGCTGCACCTCCACAGAGACCGGCCTCCCTGCCTCCGTCACCTCTGGCTTCCTGACACTGCAGCTGGCTGGGCAGGGGAGGGACAAGGACAAGGGAGAGAGAGCAGGGCAGGCTCTTCCTGACCACCCCAGGGGCGGCAAGGACTGGCCCCCGGCACCCCCTCCTCTGTCGGGGGTCTGGGCCCCTGCATGGCGCTTCCTGATCGTCATCTGCCATTAGCGCTTGGTGGCCCTGGCCATCCTGTGGGACGTGGGTGTCCTGTCCTCCCCCTGGGGGGCGGCTTTGACCTGTGGTCATGGGCTTTGGTACTGGGCTGAGATGGGATTTCAATGGCAGGAACTTTGTGTCTGGGGCCACCCTGTGAGCGCCGTGGGGGGCCCACCTGGGTGAACCTGGCAAGTCTCAGGCCGGTTTTGCTCAGCAAAGTCTGAGAGCCCCCATGGACCTGGCGCAGGCCTGAGGTGCATCGAGGAGGGGGCCACGGCCAGGCAGGGCCGAGGGCTGGTGACAGACAGTGCCCAACGCAGAGCACACGAGGGGCGGGGCTGAGGGGACCGCTCTGGTGGGAGCGTGCAGGACAGGTTTCCGGCGGGGAGTGGTCTGCATCGCACAAGGCCTGCTCTGCCAGGGCGCAGAAGCCCGGGACCCTGGCAGCTGTGTTGGGGTGGGGCTGAGGGGGCCCCTCTGGTGGGAGTGTGCAGGGTGCGGCCAGGCTTCAGGCAGGGAGGTGGTCTGCACCGCACTAGCCTGCTCTGCCACGGGCCCGGTGCGCAGAAGCCCAGGACCCTGGCAGCTGTGTTGGGGACGGGGCAGGGGCTGGGCTGAGGCAGGGAGGCGTGGCCATCCCCAGCAGCTGGGGCGGCAGAGAGCCATTCCTGGTCCCAAGCTCCTCCGGCCTCGGCTGCCTTGTAGGGCCCAGTCCCCCACCTGGCCGCAGCTGGCTGCCACGCCTTGCTCTGTTTCCCCCAAGATCGGGGGGCAGGGACAGTCCCCAGGGAGGTGACCCAACAGGAGGGCCTGTGACGGAGCCCGGCTGGACACAGCCACCTCCTCCTCCCCGACGAGGAGCCTGTCCAGGCCTCCTCCTGCTGCCAGGAGGACGGAAGGGCCGGGCCTACTGTGACCCTTCCGGATGCAGCTAGAGGGCCACAGACAAGCGCTGCTCCTGCCGACACTGTAAGCGAGGACTCTTGTCCCCTTTGGGTGGGCTCAGTAGGTGGCCTGGGGCTGGGGCCGACACATGGTCCTCATCCCAGTGAGGCCGAGGCAGGCAGCGTGGGACGGGATCTCTCTAACTGCAGCTCGGCTGGCCAGCCAGTGACCTAGGGGAGAGTTTGCACTGGACATCTGGACATATTGGCTGTGTCCCTAGCAGGGACCTGGGGGACTCTTCTGTCAGTACTAAGAGCCATGTCCTCTCAGGCCAGGGGTGGGCGGCTAATGTCCTTACGCCAGAGCCCTTCCCGGGCATGACCGGCTGGAAGGTCTGGTGGCAGCCAAGGTGGGTGGTAGGGGGTCTGCCCCTGTACCCGGGCCTCAGCCCTTCTCCCAGCCCTCTTCCCTCCGGAGTGAGCCCCACCCGACCCGGGATCCTGTTTAGGACTCAGAACACATTACCGATCCCGGGGACGCTTCAGTTCCCTCGGGGTTTCTGTTTAACTTTGATTCAAGGAGACAAGCCCCTCTGCGGAAAAATACCGCATGCTTCTGTTACTCCTGCCTACCTGCACATATTTTTTTGTATGAAGCTGGCTGAGCTTCCCACAGACTTCCTGTCTCTCCAGGAAGCACCAGCATGGCCCTGGCCTCCCCTTCCTGGGCGTCCTGGCCCCGGATCCAGGCGCAGAGGTGGCCCGGGCGCAGGGGCCCCGTGCGGCTCTGCAGGAACCAGCAGCTGTGTAAGGTGCAGGCTGCGAGGCTGTGGCATAGGGGGGCATTGTGAAATGGCCTCCAGCCCGTTAGTATACCTGCCACTTGCTCTTGGTCCCCGTGGTAAGACATTCCAGACATGTCCAGGTCACATACAGTGTTGTTAGCAACAAGACCCGTGCTGCACCGTAGGTCACCAGAGCCCACTCTCTTGCATCCCTGGAGCTCCCGCCTCCCAGCCCCGGGCAGCCCCTGCTGTGCTCTGGCTCTGCCGGTCCGAGTTCAGCGTTCTCCACCCCCAGTGAGGTCACGTGGTGCATTTGCCTTTCAGTGAGTGGCCAACTTCACATAGCATGATGTACCCCGCGTTCACGAAGGCGAGACTTCCTTCCTTTTATTGGGACCCTGTTCCACCATGTGTGCACACCTCGGTGTCTGTCTCTTCCGTGCATGGACGCCCAGCGTGAGCCCACACTGTGGCCATCGTGAACCTCGCTGCAAGGCACGGGAGGTGTCTCCTCCACACAGGCTTCTGCAGTCCTTCGGAAATATGCCCAGGAGTGGGGTGGCTGGGTCACATGTTCCAGTTTTAATTTTTCTGGTTCTAGTTTTAATTTTTTTGACCATACTGACTTCCCCAAGGGCTGAAGCAGTTTCCATTTCTGCCAACAGTGTGTAAGGGCCTTCTCTCCAGCCTTGCTATCTCTTCTTCATAATTGCCTGTTATGTCAACACCTGTTATCTCTTCCTCATAATGGCCCTTCCAACAGGTGTGATGTCTCACTCTGGTTTAGTTTGCATTTCCGTGGGATTAGTGATGATGAGCACCTTTCCATGGGACTGTAGGCTATTTGTAGGTCTTCTTTAGGATATGTCGACTCAGCCAGGCGTGGTGGCACGTGCTAATCCCAGCATTCGGGAGGCTGAGACTGGAGGATCCGGGTTCACGGCCAGCCTCAGCTACCTAGTGAGGTCCTCTGCAACTTAGCAATACCCTGTTTCAAAATAAAGAATAAAAAATAGGGCTGGGGGTGTAGCTCAGAGGTACAGTGCCCCTGAGTTCAATCCCCAGTACTGCAAAAAAAAAAAAAAAAAAAAAGAAATGTGGACTCACTCACATCTTTTACCCATTTCTTCTTTCTTTTTCTTTTTTTTTTTTTGTGTGTGTGTGTACTAGGGATTGAACAGAGGGGTGTTCTACCTCTAAGTTACACCCCCAGCCCTTTCTTTTTTTAAATTTTGAAGCAGGTCTTGCTAAGTTGCTGAGGCTGGCCTCCAACTCGTGATACTCCTGTCAGCTTCCCAAGCATTGGGATGACAGGTGTGTGCCACCAAGCATGGGTTATTTTACCCTTTTTCTTTTGTTTTTGTTTTGTGTTTGTTTGTTTTGCTCTTGTTATAAGAAGTTCTTGTGTTTGGGACATTAAACCCTTCTCAGAATACTTTTATGGTGATTTTTAATATACCATATGTTTAAAATGTACTGTCTTAACCACTTTTAAGTGTAAGGTTTGGTGGTTTTTTTTATATTCCACCACTCATCTCCAAAAGTTGCTCATCTTCCCAAAGTGAAACTCTGTCCCCACTTTAAACACTGATTCCACATCCCATTCCCAGCCTCTGGGAACATCTGTTCTACTTTCTTTTTTTTTTTTTTTTTTTTTTTTTGCGGTACTGGGGATTGAACTCAGGGGCATTCTACCTCCGAGTTATACCCCCAGCCCTATTTTTTATTCTTTATTTTGAAACCGAGTCTCACTAAGTTGCGGAGTGCCTCACTAGGTAGCTGAGGCTGGCCGCGAACCCGGATCCTCCAGTCTCAGTGTTCTACTTTCTGTCTCTATGAATTTGACCACTCAGGAGCTCTCATACGAGTGGAGTCATACAGTATTAGTCTTCTTGTGTTTGGCTACTTCACGTAGCATGTCCTCTGGGTCCATCCATGTTTAGCAGGTGTCAGAGTTTCACCCTTTATAAGGCTGTATAGTATTCCACCTTCTGGATGGACCACATCGTGCATCCATTAGTCTCTCGTTGGACACTTGGGCAGCTTTCGTGACTTAGCTGTTGTGAGTGATGCTGCTGTGAACACTGGTGTACAGAATTCTCTTTGAAAGCCTGCTTTCAATTGTGTATCTACACCAGAGTCAGAATTCCCAGATCACATGGTCATTCTCGTTTTAAATTTTTAAGAAGCCACCATCCTTTTTTTCCCAGGGGTAGCACCATGTTACGTTCTTAACATTCCTACCAGCAAGTCTCATGGGTTCCGTTTCTCTGCATCCTTTTTTTTCCGTCTTGTTTGTTAGTTGGTTGGTTTGGGGCTAGCTGACCATCCCAGTAGACCCCAGTGGGTGAGTCGAGTATGTCTCGCTGTGAATTTGGTCTGCGTTTCCCCAAGGGTCAGGGCACTGAGCCCCTTTCACCTGCCTATGGGCCATCTCTCCATCCTCTTTGGGAAAATCTCTATTCAAGTCCGTCGCCCACTTTAACCGGGTGATTGGCTGTTGTTGAATCTGAGGCGTTCTCTGTATCCTGCATACTAATCCCCTATCAGATACACGATCAGCAGTTTTCATCCATTGTGTGGGCTGCCTTTTGCTCCCTCAACTTTATCTTTTGGTGTGAAATTTTCATGATGCCCAATTTGACTGATGTTTCTTTATTGCCTGTGGGTGGGTGGGGTGTCAATCCAGGAAGCCATCACCAAGTCAGATGTGAAGCTTTTTGCCCTGTGTTTTCTCTTAATAGGTTTAGTTAAGTCTGACATTTCGGTCTTTGGTCCATTTTGAGTTAATTGTTGCATCTGTTGATAGGTAAGCTCCCAACTCTGCCCTTTGCATGTGGACATACAGTTTGCCCAGAACAGTTTGTTGAGAAGACTGTTCTCCCCCACTGGGGGGCCGTGGCTCCATGTCAGAGGTCACCTGGCCACCCTCTCCCAGTAGCTTCGTGCTTCATACTGGTCCCTTTTCTTTGGGTGTGGCAACGTACTTGGCTGGCATACACTTCCTAGTACCTGAGGAGAACTAGGCTGACACATTCAGATGTGACATTGCAGAAAGGATTTGTGTGAGCGGCCCATGGCTGGCTCCTCCTGCCAGAGCCAGAGAGAATGTCCAGGAATCCCCGGCTGGCCCAGGGCTTCCGGCCAGCTCAGCGGAGACCACTCCAAGCTTATTGTCAGCCAGAACCTGAAAGCCCGAGCAGGAGCTGCAGCAGGCCGTCTCTAGGCTGGAGAGGAGCTCACCCCTCTATCCACCTGCTGCAGTGCCGCAGACCAGGACGAGCTTCCCCTGAAAAGGAAGCCCCAGACCAAGAAGGCAGCCCCAGCAGCAGAGGAGGAGGAGGAGGCGGAGGAGGAAGAGGAGAAGGAGAAGGAGAAGGAGGAGAAAGAGGAGAAAGAGGAGGAGGAAGAGGAGGAGGAGGAGGAGGAGGAGGAGGAGGAAGGTGATGAAGAGGTCAAGGAGGAGGAAGAGGGCCTGCTGTGGTCCAGAGGGTGACCACGAAGACCACATTGGTGGCCAAGTTCTCCGTCCTGAGTGCCAACCCTGGGATGCCAAGACGGATGTGGTCAGCTGGGGGTCTGTGTCTGTCCAACTGGCTGGGCTGCTCCTGGAAGTCCAGGCTGGAGCCCAGGGCCTCCAGCTTCCACCAGCTGCAAAGCCAGGGCATGAGGGACGATGAGGAGGTGGGTGATGACTCGTTGGGAGAGCGAGCTCGGTGTTGACGCTGCTTTCTATGGAGCTGAAGGTACGTGTGTGCATAAGGCGCATGTGTGCATAAGGCGCGTGTGTGCATAAGGTGGGTGTGCACAGCCCATGAGGCCCTGCCGAGGACAAGGATTGCGACGCTGGAAGGAAATTATTTGATGCAGATGCAAGGCTGGTTTCTGGGCGCTCTTCTGTTCCGTTGGTCTGAGTGTCTTCTTTACGCCTGTGCTATGCTGCGTTGATGGCTGTCCCTCCCGAGGACATGTCGACGTCAGGAAGCGTTAGTCCTCCAGCCTGTTCATTCACAGGGTTATCTTGGCTACTTGGGTCTCTGTGAGGTTCCATAGGAATTTCAGGATGGCTTTATTGTTTTTGTGAACATCATCATTGGGCGTTTGATCAGGGGATTGCATAGTCTGTGGGTCACCTCGAGTGATTGACATCTGCTGTGGTTTGCAGAGGCGGGGCCTCCGGGGTGATCCTGTCACAGGGGCCCTAACCTTGTGAGTGGAATCGGCACTCTTACAGAGACCGAAGGGACACCTCGTTTTGCTCTCCTAAACCTTCTGCTGTGTGAGGACACGTTCGTCCCCTCCGGAGGACACGATGAGAACGCACCATGTTGGAAGCAGGTCTGGGACTCCCAGCTCCAGAGCTTTGAGAAGTAAATGTCTACCGTTTATGAATTGCCCAGCATATGCGCTTTGTTATGGCAATACAAACAGACTAAGACTTCTGTCAGCAGGCTGTGGGATCTTTAGGGTTTTCTACATGCAAACAGAGAGTTTCACTTCTTCCTTTCGATCTGCATGCCTTGTGTGTGTGTTGGGGGTACTGGGGATCAAACCAGGGATGTTCTACCTCTGAGCTACACCCCCAGCCATCTTTTATTTTTTAGTTTGAAATAGGGTCTCACTAAGTTGTTGAGGGCCTTGCTAACTTGCTGAGGCTGACCTTGAACCTACCATCCTCCTGCCTCAGCCTCCCAAGTACTGAGATTACAGGCATTCGCCACCAGGTCTGGCTTTGCATGCTTTCTACTTCTTTGCCTTACTTTATTTAAGTTAGACCTTCCACCACTCCTTAAATAGAAGTGGAAAAGCAGACGTGCTTGCTCTGTTGCTGGTATTAGAGGAGAACTTTCTGCCTTTGGTCATTGAGCAGGTTTTCTGGGTTTCTCCTCTATGGGTTTACAATGTTGGGGTGGTTTGCTTCTGTTCCTGGTTTGTTGAGTGTTTTTATCAAGAAGGAGTATTGAATTTTGTCAAATGCTTTTTCTACATTGATTGAGATGATCATGTGGTTTATCCCTTTATTCTACTAATGTAGACTTACTGCATTAACTGGTTTGCGCACGTTGAACCATCTTTGCACCTGGGAGTAGATCTCACTAGGTTATGGTATATAATCCGTTTAGTGTGTGTTCAGTTGGCATTCTCACTACTGGGACCCTGAATGCCTGACGACCACAGTCTAGAGGAAGGCAGATTAATTTGCTCACAGTTCTGGAGGCTTCAGCCCGTGTTAGGCCTGGTCACATCTGCAGACCTCAGGAAGGCGGGAGGAGACGAGCGACTGTATCCCCAGGGTCACCCCCCACCTGCCTGCCTCCCCACCTGATAGGGCTCTGAGTTCGTCATGCCTAGGACCCTCATGAGTCAATCACATTGCCTCTGAAGTAACGAGCTCTTCCAGGGAACGTTCTATAGGCAAAGCAGAGCGGTGGGCCGCTGGGTTGATGATTCAAGGTAAGACTGACCTCAGAAGACGTGTCTTCCCCTTTGATTTCTTTTGGAATAGTTCAGGAGGGGTTGGTATGGTTCTTTTTTACACTCTGACTCTCCCTGCTAGTTATAGGTCTACTCAGATGTTCTCTTTTTTCATGGTGTATCCTGGTGGATTTTTTGTTTCTGGGATTTTGTCCATTTCATCTAAGTCATCTGATTGTTCACAGTACTGTCTTATAACTCTTTACTACTTCTGTAGAATCAGCAATGGCCCCCACTTCCATTTCTCTTTTTTTTTTTTTTTTTTTTGCGGTACTGGGGATTGGACCCAGGGGCATTCTACCTCTGAGCTACACCCCCAGTCCTATTTTTTATTCTTTTTTTAGAAACAGGGTCTCACTAAGTAGCTGAGGCTGGCTGCAAACCTGCGATCCTCCTGTCACTTGTCACTGGGATGACAAGTGTGTGCTACTACGCCTGCCTCCACTTTAATTTCTAATCATTTGAATCTTCTATTTTTTTCCTCCTCTTGGTCTATTTAGCTAAAAGCGTGTCAGTTTTGTTGATCTTTCCAAAGAACCAACTTTGGTTCTATTGATTTTTCTCTGCTGTTTTTCTGTTCCCCATTTCATTGATCTCCGCTCTCATCTTTATTACTTAACTCCTTCTGTAGGTTTGGATTGAGTGTTTTCTTCTTCTAGTTCCTTACTTGGTAAAGTTGGGCTTTTGACTGGAGAGCTTTCTTGTTTCCTAAGTATTTTCTTTTGA
>PVLC010005577.1:54379-75410 GCA_004027655.1 Graphiurus murinus
GGGGATTGAACTCAGGGGCATTCTACCTCCGAGCTATACCCCCAGCCCTATTTTTTATTCTTTATTTTGAAACCGAGTCTCACTAAGTTGCGGAGTGCCTCACTAGGTAGCTGAGGCTGGCCGCGAACCCGGATCCTCTGGTCTCAGCCTCCCGAATGCTGGGATTACAAGCGTGCGCCACCACGCCCGGCTCTCTTTTGATTTTTTGATCCACTGATTGTTAAAACAGTTGCTTAATTTCCACAACTTTATGAATTTTCTAGTTTTACCTGTTTTAAACTTCTAACTTCATGATTGTGGTGGAAGGATATATTTTGTATGCTTCTGTCTTTTTAACCCATGGAGGTCTATCTGTGACCTGACACGCGGTCTCCCTGGAGAAGGTCTGCGGGATCGGTGCTGGGTGGAAGAGTCCGTGTATGTCTGTCAGTCCTGAGCACCGATTCTCACTTTGCAGAAACAGGATCAGAGACCGTGTGTGAAAGTTCCTCTTCTCCTTAAGAGCATGTGCCCTCGGTGGCTTGTCTCCTGGCGTCTGGTCAGCTCCTCCTGCCGGTGTGCCAAAAGGCATCTCCAGCTTTTCTTTGTAACAGATGACACCGAATGAGTGACGTGTCCCCCTGACCTGTGGTCCCCGTTCATTAAGCACTGGCCAGCGCCTTCCCGGGCCTGATTGGGTCCCAGGGACAGTCCTGTGCAGGGGATGCAGACCGGTCTTTTTCAAAGAGTCCCCTGGTGTCCCTGATCACTTCTTCCAGGTCACCTGGAGTACCCATGGAGGCCGTTACTGGGCTCAAGGACTGCATGGAGGGTTTTGGATACTCTAAAGGTGTCAGCGTGTCCATCGCATCGAGGGGGGGGTCCCCACTTGCTTGGTCTTCCTGCATGGTGTACAGTCTAGACTCCTGGATGGGAATGTTCCTTCTGGGCATGTTTTTCTTTTGATGTGGAAATTAGGCTTCCACCCACCCCAAGCCTGTGCTTGGTAATTGCTACTGTGTAACAAAGTAACAGTTTTGAGCTGTGGGTAAACACTGCCTAGGCCCGGAGGTCTTTTCTGGCAGGTCTCTCTCGGGCTGTCATTGAGCCGGGCCTCAGGTCTATCATTACGAAACCGTGTGGATCTGGGGTGTGTTGCCGGGTGTGTCTCCGTGGTCCCAGCCTCGTCAGGTCACAGCAGATGGTGAAGACATGTCATCCCTTTGTCCCACTGAGGGCTTCGGCTGGTGGCCTGTTTTATCCATCTGAGGCTGGTGTCGCAATGCTTACTTTGTAACTGTTTGCCAGTTTCCCGCTCACCTTCCCCGCTGTTTCTGCTGGATGTTTCTGACAACAGAGAGGTCTTGATTTGCTTTTCGTTTGCGCCTCTCGCCTTCCGGGAGCACTGGTGCCTCATGGTCACAAGCACACTTGCTCCTGACCCGCCCTCTCCCTTTCTTGATCGACCCGTGCTCCAGTCCTTTCCCCACCTGTTCCGGGTTGGTTGTGACTTCAGTTCCATGAAGACCCTAAATACATGTCTCCTATATTGGAGGGCGTGGGGTGCCCGAGAAGTTTCACAAACCACCCATGGAGGTGCACGTCCCCCTAAGGGAGCTGAGCCGGGCGGGGGGCGTAGGCCCCGTGGTCTGCCCAGGGCCATCGAGGTGAGACAGTCCTGTGCAGGATGCTGGCGAGGTTTTGCTCCTGGGTTCTGGGTTTGCAGCCATGCCCTGGTGCACACCGGGAGCCAGGCAGGTCCAGCACGAGAGGTGGCACAGGCCAGCCTGGGCCCCAGTGACCCCCACCGTGGCTGCAGCGGTGTGGATTGCTAACCAGGCTCTAGGAGCTGGAGGAAGATGCTGGGTGGTCTCCAGGAGCTGGAGAGGGCAGTGGTTCCCTCTGGTTTGAGGGAAATGCTTCCTTTACAGGCCATTTTCTCTAGAAGCTTCCACAGTAGTTCCTTGATTTGCAATGGGACATCTCAGAGCCCGCCCTGGGCCCCACATGTACTGGGCTCCTGATCAACCTGGCATCTGCCCGGCAGCTGGGGTGTTCAGGACCAGAGCCCTCAACTCCTTTCTGCCAGGGTCTTTCTTGGTGGCATTTGACACAACTTCAGTTTGGCCTGTGTGAGGTGGGGGCCATACAGTCTTTTCTCCACGCCCCATGTGGAGGGTGATAGTGAAAGTCAAGTGAAGGTCATATTTCTGGAAGGGCTCACTTGAGCCCAGGACAGGGGCTGCTGTGTCCTGGTGCACCAGGGAGCCCAGGTCAGGAGCTGCTGTGGTCCTGGTGGGAGCTCAGGCTCCCAGCTGCTCTGGGGAGGGGTTTCCCGGGTTCCTGGGAGGGGGCCTGGCAGCGCCCAGCAGCGTCGAGCCGGCCTGGGGGAGCCCAGCAGCTCCTCCCGATGGGCCCTCAGAGGCAGGCCTGGCCGCCCACCTGCGGGAAGACGCTGGCAGTGAACGTGTGGGCGTCCAGACCACCCGTGCTGCTCACTTGAGGGGAAACTTCTTCCTCCAGGCACGACCCTAGGTCCTGGATCCAAAAGGGGGTGGCCCAACAAGTGGTCCCCCGGGCCAAAGGAGGTCCTCAGGAGGTCCTGGGCTGGCGGGCAAGGCTTGCCTTGCTCTCTGGAGGAGGCTGGCTTCGCGTCCAGGACAGCTGGGCTGGCGCCAGCGTGTGGGAGTCGAGGACAGCCTCTGCTCGCCCCGCCTGCGGTGGAGACCGGGCCCAGTGATCTTAGGGCCTTGGCATCCAGAGGCTACTCCCCACAGAGCTGTAGGAATTTCATGGAGAGGAAGCGGGAGGGATCCAATTGTGCACCCCGGGGTCCCCGGCAGCTGCTGCGTCTCTCATGCTCATTAGTCAACTGGGGAGCGCTCTGCTGCTGGGAGGGGCACTCAGCTGGCCAGATTCCTCCCCGAGTGGACGCAGGCGCCCTGGCACCTCTGGTGAAAGGGGTTGTCGTAACGGCTGCCATTGTGTGTCTATGAGCAGGAAGTGACCGCGGGCCTCCCAGCGCCCAGGCCTGGGCTGTCGGTTCCCTCTGCCCCCGGCCTCAGGAATGCCGGCACTGAAGCCGGCTCTGTCCACCGAGGCCGTGTCCGCTCTGCGGCTGCCCCGCTCCACGCCCAGCTGGCACACAGGGTGTGGCTGCCAGTGACAGGCGGAGGCCCTGGGAGCCCCAGCTGGCCGGTCAGCAGCCCACGTGGCCAGAGCAGGGTGCCCTGGGCCTGGGGGCGCCTAGCACGGGCCCTTGTCCCTCCTGGCCTCACGCTCGTGGCCGGCAAGCTCTTTCATTCCTGCAAAGTCGAGGTTCCGAATCTCTTCCCCCCGGCTCTGCCCTGGGAGCCTGTCCAGCTGTCCCCAAGCTGTCCCCAAGCTCCCTGCCCTGTGGACGGTCACACTTGCTGTTGGGAGCGGTCCATGCCCAGATCGGCCGGGGTGGGGGCTCCAGAGAAAGATCCAGAGACAGGCCACTGCCCCGATCTGGTCCTGGAGTCCAGCTGCGCCTGACACGCCGTGTTCCAGAAAGTGACTGGGAACGGCGTCTCCTGGAGTGGCCCTTACCCCCTCCTGTGTCCAGCAGTGACCACCCCCACCCTGAATAGAAATGGACACTGCCTGCCACCAGCGTGCCACCCCAGCCCCAGAGAACCTCGGTGCCAGGAGTCGGCCCCAGCCCCAGGGGCATCACAGCGGCAGGCCTGTGTGTCCTCCTGCGGCGGCCTTGGGTCTCACTGGTTGAGGACACGGCTGTTCGGGCACTGTGAGTGTAAGAGTGTGAATTCACCAACACCCATGGTCTCGCACAAGGTCGGGCAGGGCTGGTTCTGGAGCGACTCGGGCTCAGTGGGCCTGAGGGATGAACCGAATGCAGGAGGCCATTCTGGGAACGGCAGGGGACAGTGGAGCAGGCAGAGTCCCCTGGGGAGGCCGGCGTGCCTGCAGGGGGCCCCGCCCCGTGGGGAGTAGCCAGGAGGTGGGAGAAGCCACCAGTTTGCCTGCCAGGGCCAGCGTGCTTCCTCCTCACCATGTAAGACGCCGGGCCAGCCCCAACAGCCTGGGGGAGCAGGGGTGGACAGTCCCTGTTACGGCACCCACCCAGAAATCAGGACGGCCCGCCGAGCAGGTGGAGGAGGCGGGAGCAACACCTCGCTGAGTGCCCCCCTTCAGGGGTCTCCTGGTTCCCTGGGTCGGGCCACGGGGACACTGCGGGGCGTTCGTCTGCGGGCCATGCTGTCTCCTCTCCTTCTGTCTTGCAGTAAAAACCTGTCTTCGTTCCTAGGAGCTGCTGCCCTTGCAGGGGTAGAGCGGGCGGGGCAGGGGAGGGCAGCTCTGTGCCCCCGCTGCTTATGCTGTCTCCGGGTGCCCCTGCTGTCTCAGTGTGCCCCTGGCCTGGGGACTCCACGGCCCTGCAGACATTTACCTGCACGAGGAGCATCTCTCAGGCCAGGATGAGCCTGGGGACTTGCCAGTGGTCCACAGTTGCAGAGCCCAGGGGACCAGGACAGGGCAGACGTGTGGACACGTCTTCCCTGACTCGGTTTCCCCTTCGTGGCCCTGCCTGGCCCGCGTCTCCTCCTGGGGTGCCACGGCAGCCTCCCGCCCTCTCATGTGCGTTCTGCTCACCTGGCGTCTTTCTCTTCGCAGAGAGCTTAAGCGAGGAGGTGGGGCTGCTGCAGCTCCTCGGGGAGCCCCTGCCCCAGCAGGTCACCCACATCGAGGACCCCGACGTCGGGCCAGCCTACGCCTTCGGACCGGATGCCAACAGCGGCCAGGTGGCCCGGTACCACTTCCGGAGCCCCTTCTTCCATGCCTTCTCGCTGCTGTTCCACATTCGGCCGGCCACGCAGGGCCCAGGGGTGCTGTTTGCCATCACGGATGCCGCGCAGGCCGTGGTCTCGCTGGGTGTGAAGCTCTCGGGGGTGCAGGACGGACACCAGAACATCTCGCTGCTCTACACGGAGCCGGGCGCCGGCCAGACCCGCACGACTGCCAGCTTCCGCCTGCCCGCCTTGGTGGGCCAGTGGACCCGCTTCGCGCTCAGCGTGGACGGCGGCTCCGTGGCGCTCTATGTGGACTGCGAGGAGTTCCAGAGGGTGCCGCTCGCTCGGTCCCCGCGGGACCTGGAGCTGGAGCCCGGCGCCGGCCTCTTCGTGGGTCAGGCTGGAGGAGCGGACCCCGACAAGTTCCAGGTAATCCCTTGCATCCTGTGTGTGGGGAGGTCGGCCGTTCGGGACAGGAGACCGCAGGTGCCTCCCTGCCAGCGGCCAGCCGGGCCGAGTGCAGGCCCAAGGCCTTTGGTCCTCCTGGCTGAGATGGCGTCTAGTCCCCCAGCTTGCTGGCCCTGGGGTGTCCTGGAAAGGTAATCCTGGCTGTTGTAGTTTCTCTGAGACACGAGGACCCAGCATTGGAGGACCCCTTGGCCATGTTATGACTGAACGCCTGCCCTACACAGACATAGCTGCTCCCCAGCTGCGTGCCGGGCCTGCCGTAAACCCACCCAGATACCTGATGGCAAAGTGAACGTTCAGGCCCCTTGTTAAAAGTGATGCACGTTTTGACTCCGTGACGCCGGGCCTAAAGCAGTGGGGCCCTTCTGCCGGTGTGCCCTGCACCCAGATCCGTCCGGGCTAATCATTGTTTAGCAGAAGGTGCGGCACGGCAGCCCCCAGGACCTGTGTGACTGTCAGGGCAGCGTGGGCTGAACCTCCCCAGTGGTGACAGCGGGTGGCTGCTCCTGTCCCCCCAGGGAGGTGCCTGGGTGGGTCTGTATCCTACAGGGCCTGGTGGGGTCTCTTCTTGGAGCTGCGAGCTGGAATCCCAGCCTCCTGGGAGCCGAGGGGGTGCCTTAGCTGGTGCTGACGCACACCCAGATTCTAACACTCCTACCCGTCTGCAGCTGGGACGCCCCTGCCCGTCCAGACAGGGGTGCCTGTGTGTGCTAACGGGACATGTCCCTGGGGACAGAGAGCTGATTATGGCCTAGACAAGGGCTGCTTGTTTGAAGTTGTTCTAAACACTAAAGCTGACCTTTCACCTCTGGCAGGAACTTTTAGCCCTCAGGGCTCGAGAGTCTCCAGGACTTTGACACCAAACTGGGCCTCTTTGTGTTTTCCTTTTGATCCACAAACATGATTAGCGGCAAAGTCAGGAGTGTCATCTTTTCCCGCAGTTTGTGGGGTGGTTTCCCAGGCTTCTCTGGACAGAGTGGAGTACTCCGAACGTTTCATGCGTGTCTCATACTTGAGCAGAAATGCCGCTGTGGGGTCAGGGGCACAGGGCCGCTGAGCGCATGCCAGGCCGACGGTGCCAGCAGCCGCAGTGGCTCTGCAGCAAGACCGCTCAGCTGTAGGTCTTGCCAGTGCTGCGCCCCCAGTCATCGCGTAGCCTGCACTGTTTGTGAAGACAAGCTCTTATATATGTGTGTACATGTATTGTTAACCTATTTGCTGACTTGCATGAACTATTGCTGTTCTTGCATTTTAGGGGGGTAGTTTCAACCATTTCTTATTGATTTATACAATCTTTTTGTATATGAAAGAAATTGGATTCATGTGCTGCAATTTTTTTTCTCTCAGTTCATTTCCCTTTTTCCTTTTTTTAAATTTTTTTTATTTTTTGTGATACTAGGGAAGGAACCCAGGGGCATTCTACCTCCAAGCTACACTCCCAGCCCTATTTTATTCTTTGATTTTGAAACAGGGTCTCACTAAGTTGGAGGGCCTCACTAAATTGCTGAGGCTGGCTGCACACCTGTGATCCTCCTGTCTCAGCCTCCCGAGTTCTGGGATTACAAGCTCGAGCCATCTTGCCCGGCTACTTTTTGCTTTTTAAAAAAATCTTTGGGATGTGTAAGTGATGAAACCTGAACTTCAGCCCACAGAATCGTTGACAGTTGGCAGGATGGGGGCAGGGGAGAGTGTCAGGGTGCTGACCTGGTCTGGGTGGGCCGGCCCCTCAGGGGTCAACAGTCGGGTTATCCACCCCCATGGACCCGAGGTCCCTGTGGGCTTCAGGTCACATGCCGGCTGGGGAGGGAGAAGCATGCATGGTGGAAGGCAGATTTGGTTTAGCACAGGTGTGGTTGGACTTTTCTAAATAGAGACTCTTGGGCAGGCATGTTGTGAGTTGTGTGATTGGTGAGATTGGGCAGAATTGAGCGGAAAGCTCAGGGAGCCACAGGAAACAGGAGTTCCCTTGCCCCCTCTTGGGACGAGGATGCCAGTCCCTCAGCCGCCGCTTGCTCCTCGGATGGACCTCTGCCTCTGTCCATGCTGGCTCCAGACTGGTCCTGAGGGAGCGGTGGCCATTTCCTCCAGGCAGAAACTTCTTGAGCACCACCTGTCTGTCCAGTTTTGCCCCCTGGAGTCAAGTTTGGCAATCGGCAGCTCCTGGAAAGCGCCGGCTCCGCCAGTCAGTGCCGCTGCTGTCTCCCGCTCTGTTCCAGCGTGTTCTTTGCTGTCATTTCGCGTGGGCTCTGGTTACATTTTTGTTAACTGGATTTCTCCTGCTGGTGTTACCTTGTTTCTTTATTCTCTTGGTTTGCCTTTTGTCTTTTCATTTTCTTTTTCTGTGCTGGGGCTGGATCCCAGGGCCTTATGCATGCCAGGCAAGTTCTAATCACTGAGCGGCATCCCAGCCCTGCTTTGTCTTTATGAAGCCTAGGATTTCTAGGGTTTCTTTCTGGTTCTCCTTCAACTCCAGCCATCTGTTTATTCAGACTAACTGCCCACAAACACCCCTGCACCCTGTTCGATAGTAGGCATGGTGCCAGGAGCTGAACTCCATGTGAGCCAGAAACAGACAGCCGTGCTTTCCCAAGTGTTTGCTCAGCGACGAACGCCTCAAGTCAAATGTTCCTTTCTTTCATCTATACTCTTGTCCAATGATGAAAACAGTTCAGGCTATGAATTTTCCTCAGGGTGCAGCTTTGGTCATTTTATATAAAAATAAAGGATCAATAGTGGGTTGAAGTCAAGAAGCTGTCTACCAGTGGTGTTGGGTTCATGCCACCAGAACAGGCCTTACCCTGCTCCTGGGGGAACAGGCAGCGAAGGAGGGACTCTGACCCAGCTATCCAAACCTAGCCACACCAGACCTGCTCCTGCGCCAGCTTTGGGGCACCCACACATCCTACTCTGGCCAGTCCCCTGGGTGCCTCTCAGAAGTCACTCCCACCTGGCTCTTGCCTAGCACCCCACTTTGTAGCACACATGGGATGGGGGCCCTGAGCCTGCACTGGTCCCGTGGGCTCAGGAGACCTGGTACCATCTTGGGCTGGGGTCTGCCCTTTGCCTCTCTTCCCCAGAGGCTGGACATGGCCCGGGGTTCCCGTGGCGTTGACGAGCAGTGCGGCCTTGACTCAGTGCACAGCAGTTGTGGTCATGCAAGGTCCTCACTGGGCTGAACAGAGGAACAAAGGAAGCTGTCTGGGGGCAATCTGCATGGCATAACCTCAGGAGAGGAGGCCGGGCGGAGGCCGGATGCCCCCCACACACTGATGAGCCATCAGAGCCGCTTGGGAAGGGAAGCCAAGAGAGCAGAACACAGGCAGCCTGGCTATGGCAAGAGACCTCACAGGTCACCGGGGGGGAGGCTGGGCCTGGGCTCCTCCAGCCCCCACTGGCCTCTCTGCCAGGCGGCAGCCTTTCCGGGCTGAGGGAGAAGGGGTGGTGCCGAGGGCAATGGAAAGGGCAGTGAGTCACATGCAGACGGAATGCTGCTGTGTAGGGCTGATGGTGGGCGGGATCCCACAGTCCTTACTAATGAAATGCATTGTGAACCCCGGGTTTCCAAGGTCTCTGGATTTCGTCACTCGGGCTGAGTCCGCTGGCGCCTGCCCTGGGCCTCTGGCTCTTGCACCGCTGACATCTCCCCCAGTAGCACTGCTGGGGACACTCCATGCGGGCGCCTGCATGGGGAGTTCATCTGTCAGGGAGCTCAGGGAGGTGTCTGTGTGGAGACCCTCGGCCCTCCTCCGTCGCTGAGACCACCCCAAACGCCCCCAGGACAGTGCCATCCTGTTGAAAGGCAGCTTTCTGATTTGTCCCCAACTCCTCGTGGTCTCTGGGGTCTCCAGTTTGGTGACTCTGTTGCTATACCACCCTTGCTGCAGCAGGTCTGCTGGGTGCAGACGCCCTCTCTCCTGCTTCCATAGCTGCTGCCCTGCCCACCCTGGAAGCTGGTCCCTAGGGGGCGCCCTCTCCCGCACTCTTGGGCCTGAGCTTTCAGTGTGCCTGGCCCTGTGTCTGGATGATGCGGGCTTTCCTGCACGCCGGGGCGGGGGCTGGGGTTTGCACTCCCTCCTCCGTTCATGTGTACACACACAATAGAGTACACTCGTGTGTATGCGTGCACACTCTTACACTTTTCTGGTGCTGGGCAGCCATCTCTGGTAGTCAGAGTTCCCAGGATCCCAGGACCCTGGCTGGACCAGCCCCGCCAAGCCTCTCCTCACCCGCTGTCCGAGGACCGTCCCTCTGTCTCTTTGGGGAGACGGACCCCAGCCCCGAGTATGTCTGTGGCCTCCCTGGCTTCGGGGCCTGCTGCCCCTCGGATCACCCTGGCACATGGGGTGGGGGCTGGGGCTCTTGTGTCCCATGGAGGCCCCAGGGCACCTTCTCAGGCTGGGGCCTGCCCTCCTCCCCTCCTCCCCAGAGGTCGTCCTCTGGCCCTGGCCCGGGTTCCCCATGGCAGCGATGGATCTGGCTGTGAGTCCCAGCCGGGCGTCCTCTGGCCTGGATTTGGGTGAGTCGATCCCTGCTGTCTCACATGCTGAGAACACCGGGGCCCTGCCAGGGTGTGGTGGAGGGCAGGTGAGCGTGGGGTCGTGCCGAGTGGCGTGTTTGAAGCGAGGAGACTCCTGACGTGCCCAGCCACCAAGGCCAGCTCCCGGAGACGCTGTCGTCACTAAAGGGAGCGCGTCTGCGGCGCGAGGCTTTTGGAGGAGGCTGCTCCCTCCCTGCTGGGTGCAGCCACCCACTGGCCTGAGGACCGTCCAGTGGACACAATGGTACCCACGTTCCCCGCATGCCGAGGTGTGTGACCTGCACCCCTCAGCTCCCCTGAGGCCTTCTGGTGTCACCAGGCCAGCGCGGGTCCTCACCTGGCTGTGCCAAAGAAACTTCTGGAATCCTTGACCATTGAGAGGCAGCGCAGCTCCCTGCTGCCAGCTGTGGGTCAGGTGTGGGGCACCGGCTGGGGCAGAGCTGCAGAGCGCGTCCTCACAGGGCACAGGCTGGTGTTCTTCCCTGGCACCCCTTCCCCACTGCACCTAGAATGTGCGGTTAGTGGGGAGAACATAGACATCCCCCCACACACACACCGTTTCTGTGCCTTCTACCCGGGCAGTGATCATCATCTGCTGCCTTGCAGCGGAACCTCCGTGATCGTGGGTGTGCGAGGTGACCGCAGGTTGCAGACCTGAGCCTGTGCCTGCTCTGTGTGCTTGCAAAGGAAGACTGGCCCACAGTGAGGACAGCCAGCAAGTCACCGTGCTTGCAGGCTACAGGGCCTCCTGAGACCCTGCCCTTCCTCACCTGGTTCCTCTTCACCAACCCAGAGCATGCCAGGTTGTGTGTGCACACATGCACACGACCACACCCAGACCTGCACGGGTGCACAGATACACATAAGGCATGTGCACACACACGCACACAAGGTGTGCGCACACACACATATACACAGCTTCACCGTCACTGTGGGGCGTGGGCGCAGAGGGCAGAACTCAGAGTCTGGGTGGAGCTGCTCCCTGGGGCTGTGATCCTCCCTGGCACCGGGGAGTGTCCTGGCAGAGGAGCCTGGCTTAGCCCTAGGCGCTGAGTTGAGGCCTCACGCAGGGGCCCGGACGCGGATGTGCCAGTGTTGGCTGTCACCTGCCCCGGTGCGGAGCAGGAGGCCTGATTGTGGGTTGGCCGGTGGAGATGTCCAATTTGGGTCACTCATGGATAGACCTGCCATTGCCCGTTGCTGTGTGGCCCACAGCCAGCAGAGCACTTATGTTTTAAAATAGCTGGGGGAAAAAAAAATCCCAGGAGCCATGTTTTGTGACACATGAAGCTGGATGAAATTCCAACTCCAGTGTCCACGCAGACGTTTCTCCGCATCAGCCTCTCTCTCCACAGTGGCTGATGGGTTTCTCCATGCAGTGAGCGGAATTATATTTCACAAAGACCAAAGGGCTGGGAAAGGGGTAATTACCACTGCCTTCTGGAAAGGTCTGCCGGCGCCTGACCTAGCCCCTCTTACAAGGAGCGTTGTTAACATGTGATCCCAGAGTTGATGGAGGGTGGGCTCTACGTAGATACACTGAGGTGGATCCGGAGTATTTAAAACGCTGAGGTAACACCAGAGCACGCAGAGACATGTGTGAGTACCGTCGTTCCTCTCAGGGAAGCTTCTTGCAACGTGTCCTCAGAGACAGAAGTCATGGGTGCATGGCGTCAGAGGCGCCGGGCCTGCTGGGTTGCAGTCCAGCTAGGATTGGAAGGCCCAGATCTCAGGGGTCTCTCTCGGCTTCTTCCGGAACCCGCTAGGGTTCTGAGCCTGCGGTGTGGCCGGTGGCGGCTCTGGCCGTGTGCTGTCCTGGCCCCAGGTGTGCTCTCCCCCAGAGCCTCTGTGCTCTTGGCTCAGGACACGTGGCCTTGCCCTGCCCGGCGTGTCCCACAGGCCCTGGGGCCCACCCCGTCATCCCTGCCGGGACGGCCCCATTCTCACCTTGGGGTCCTGGGCAGCCGTCCACACCCCTGCAAGCGCCAGCCCCAGGGGAGGGTGGAGGGCGTGAGCTTGGCTGGCGGGGAGCGGGACCAGGAACCTCTCCGGTGTGGTGCGGCTTAGCTTTCGCCCCAGCGCTGGCTTTGTTGAGCGTGCCAGGTTGCCCTGCCGGCCAGGCTCTGCCTTTGGGATGTCAGCAGCTGCCTGGCCGCCCCGCCCTGCCCCACACATCCTGGACACGGGCGGTGCCATTTGGGGGCCCCTCGGGAGCCAAGTGCTGACCAGGAGCGTCTGGACACCCTCCTGGGGCTCATCACCATCTCTTCTGGTGGAACTCGGGCACAGTCACCTGAGCATCCTGACGCAGGGGCCCCTCCCCGGCCTCCTCGGGCTGCTGGGATCTTGGGCTGGGGCCAGCGTGCACCGCATGCCTGTCTCTGGAGCCACAGTGACCCCCCTCCCTCTTGTTTAGGGGATGATCGCAGAGCTGCGGGTGCGTGGGGACCCCCGAGTGAGCCCCGTGCACTGCTTGGACGAGGAGGACGAGGACGAGGACGGGGTGAGTGACCTTGGGGGCCGAGCCCCGTGGAGGGCAGCCTCACCCTGAGTGAGTGAGGAGCCAGGAGCCGGGGGGCCCGGGGGGCAGCAGACAGGCGTCCTGTGCCTTGAACTTTCTAGTTCAGACAATAGAATACAACGTGAGTGTTAGAAACCGCCCAGAGGAGCCGCAGCTGATGTGGAGGAGAGGAGTCCTCGCCAGTGCTGGTGTGTCTCTGTGGCGTGTGTGGTTTCTGTGTGCGTGTCAGTGTCTGTGTTGTGTGTGTCTCTGTGGTGTGTGGTTTGTATGTAAGATGTATAAGTGCCTCTGTGTGGTGTGCATGTGGGGTTTGTGTGTATACATGGCAGTGTGTGTCTGTTGTGTGGTAGGTGTGTGGTGTGTTTGTGTGTGGTTTGTATGTGTGGTATGTATCTCTGGTGTTTGTCTCTGGGTTGTGTATGGTGTGGTGTGTGTGTGTGGTGTGTGTGCTGTGTGTATCTGTCTCTGTGCTGTGCGTGGTGGGTGTGTGTGCTGTGTGTATCTCTGTGTTGTATATGGTGGGATGTGTGTGTGTGTGTGTGGTGGTGGTGTGTGTGCTGTGTGTATCTGTCTCTGGGTTGTGTATGGTGTGGTGTGTGTGTGGTGTGTGCTGTATCTGTCTCTGTGCTGTGCGTGGTGGGGTGTGTGTGTGGGGGGGGGGTATGTGCTGTATCTGTCTCTGGGTTGTGTATGGTGAGGCGATGTGTGTGTGTGTGTGCTGTGTGTATCTCTGTGTTGTGTATGGTGGGGTGTGTGTGTGTGGGGTGTGTGTGTGTGTGTGTATCTATCTCTGTGTTGTGTATGGTGGTGTGTGTGTGTCTGTGTGTGTGCTGTGTGTATCTGTCTCTGTGCTGTGTATGGTGTGTGTGTGTGTGTGCTGTGTGTGGTGGTATGTGTGTGTGGTGGTGTGTGGTGTGCTGTGTGCATCTGTCTCTGTGTCGTGTGTGGTCTGTGTGATACCTCATTTAGCAACCTCACTACTGTGAGTCCAAACACCTGCTGACCACAACGTAGAGGAGGAAGGTTTGTTTGCTCACAGCTGTGGAGTTTTCAGGGTTCAGTCCACGTTGGGTCAGGTGAAGTCTGTGGGTAGCAGCGAGAGCTCGTGATGGGGCCCATGGACACATGCACAGGCCCCAAGTGACCGCCCCTCCAGTCACACCACCTGCCTCGGTCACCATCTACCAAATCCCTTACAACAGAGTCATCCACTGATGTTAGAACCCTCGTGATTGGTTATATCACCTCTGAACAGCCATACACGAGCCCTTCAGGGGATATTCTATAGCCAGCCCATAACATGTATGTGCCTGTGTGATTTGTGTGTGTATTGTGGGGTGCGTCTCTGTGCATGTGCCGTGTGGTATGTGTGTGCATGTGTACAGTCACAGGGCACCAAGGAGAGAATCCACCCCCTCCTGGGGTGTGGGGGAGGGGACAGCAACTCATGTTCTGGGGCTCCACTTCCCCTGGGACCCGTGACACCCACACTTCCTGCCATGGGTGTCTCTAAGCCTCCTAAACAGCGCCCAGCTGGACTGGCTGCGATGGTACATAGCCACTTCACACACGTGTGTTTTCCTATTTTGCTCAATAAATCTATTGCTTTACTCCTGAGAGGAACCAAGAAGGTCATCACTTTTACCTGGTGGCCCCCAGGAGTTCTGGGATATGGGCTGCCGGTACCAGGGGGTCTGCTGTGCACCACACCCTGCCCAGACCACCTCGATGGTGGGGTCCTTGGGGCCAGATGATGTCTCTCCTCTGGGTTTTATTAACTTCAGAACACCTAGGCAGAGAGAGGTACTGTCCCGGGTCTTCCCGGCAATCAGGCATCCCAGAACAGAGCAAGGGTGTCTGGTCCTACAGGTGGGGTCAGGGATGTGATTGGCCGTTTCCCCTGGCTCTGTGTGGGGACCGCCCAGCTCCACATCCTGCAGTCTCACTACACCTCACCGGGCACTGACACAGCCCACTGGGCGGGCACCTGCTGCCTCCGAGGCTTCTCTTCCCAGGATGGCGTCCCAGGAGGGGGCGGCCGTGTTGCAGGAGGGCAGTGCCCCGGCTGACCCACGGCCCCATCCACTGCTGAAGGCGCTCTAATCCACTGATTAGCGTGTCTAAGCAATGACCGGCGGGCTCCAGAGCCCCCTCCTTTGCCCCCTGCACCTGCCCGGGCTCTGACTTCGGCTGTGTATCCCTCATTTCCCTCTCGCCCTGCAGGCATCGGGAGACTCGGGGAGTGGCCTGGAGGAGGATCAGGAGCTGCACAGGAAGGAAGCGGTGCGTGGCCGTGTCGGCTGGGGCCACCTCGGGGACAGGGAAGGGCTTGCTCGCGCCAGGGCCTGCCCGTCAGTGGGCGTGCACACAAACGCGTGTGCGTGACTTCCCTGGGCTCCGGCCCTGACACGGCACCTCCCCACTGGAGATGGGCAGTCTGCAGATGGCCTGCTCCTTCCCGGCTGCGCCACTCCTCGACTCTGTGGAGAGGGGGGCACTGACGCCGGGCTGTTCTGACGTTCCTGTGGTCTCTGAGGTGACCCGGGCAGCGGGCCGGAGTGTACATCTGAGGAAGCACAAGGACAAGTGGGCGCTCCTGCTCAGGAGGGCTCCTAAGGCCCCGAGAGACCCTCCCAGCTCAGGCCTCCTCGGGAATCGGGAGGGGCCCGGAATACCAAAGAGACCTCACCCCTGGGTGAGCCCCGGGCCTCCGCACCCCAGCCTCTGTCTTTCCGGCCAGTCTTGAGCCACAGCCTGGCATCGTGATGAGGTGCATGGAGGCCCCTGTCCCCAGCTCCCCAAGGGTGTCGAGGTTTCTTGGCCTCTCCCCGACCCTTGCCCTGGCATTAGCGAGGATGGGCAGCTCAGGGACCAGGAGATGTGCCCACTTGGGCCTGGTGGGCCCCAGGACCTGTCACAGCGGGCATTGGGCCTGCGATGGCTCTGCCCAGGGTCAGGTGGCCTCTGCATCCCCAGTGGCCACGAGTGCCGTCCCCCCCTGTGGGTTGGATTTGGGAGGTCCCATCTCTACCCAGGGCGACACTCAGGAACCCTGTGCAGCAGGCAGCTGTGGGGACTGTCCTGAAGGGCAGAGGGACTCCGTGGAAGCTTCCTGGGTGGCCGCAGAGCCCGACTGTGGCCTCCCATTCCCACCGGGTCTGGGATTCTGCAGGCCGGTGTGACTCTGGGGGGAGGGCCCGTGTCTAGGGAGTCCCGGGACCAGCCTTGCAGCGAGGCCTCCGTCCACCTGGACCTCGGGAGTGCAGGCTGCACTGGCTTAGGCGGTCACCCCCGGCTACATATTCAGCCGTTGCTGGCTCTGTGGCTGGGAGCAGGGGAGGGGAAGGGGTTCTGGGTGGGCACCTGGGCCGTGGACGGGAGCCGGGGCAGGAGAGGCACTGTCCTGACCCTCAACAAGGACACTGCCCGCACCCCACAACGACACGGGGTCCCGCCTTGGGTGTCAGTGACACTGTCTCGCCTCTGTGTCTCCAGCCATGGGAAGCAGCCCTTGGGGCCCAGGAAGCTGTGTCCCTTGGGGATGTCAAGGCTGGGCGGGCGTTGGGGGCCTGCTGGGTATGCGACACCCTGGAACTTCCTCCCAACTAAATGGTTTTTCCTTAAAAACCTACAAAGACTTCATTTTACAAACCCGATCCGCCTGCGCCTGACAGACCTGCAGCACACACTCAGGACGTCCGCTCTCGCCGAGTAACGGGGCAGGTTTTCCTCTCTCCTCTTGCAGGGCGTACTCCTAAAACCCAGCCTCCCCCCGCCACCCCCAGTCACGTCTCCACCCTTGGCTGGAGGCAGCAACACAGAAGATTCCAGAACTGAAGAAATGGAGGAAGAGACCACGGTGTCTTCGTTAGGAGGTAAGACTCGTTTCTGGGTGTGGTGTTCGAGTCTGTGTGTGTGTGTGTGTGTGTGTGTGTGTTTTATGTGTGGGTGCAGGAGCATGTATCCTGTAGATGTGTTATGTGGTAAGTGTAACGTGTGTTGTGCATGGTATGTGTGGTGTGTGATATGTGTGTGCGTGCATGCATGTCATATGTAGTGTGTGTGATGTGTATGGTATGTGGTGGCATGTGTGTGGTATGTGGTGGCATGTGTGTGATGTGTGTGATGTGTGATGCGTGTGGTATGTGGTGGCATGTGTGTGATGTGTGATGTGTGATGCGTGTGGTATGTGGTGGCATGTGTGTGATGTGTGATGCATGTGGTATGTGGTGGCATGTGTGTGATGTGTGTGGTATGTGGTGACATGTGTATGATGTGTGTGATGTGTGGCATGTGTGTGATGTGTGTGGTGTGTGATGCATGTGGTATGTGGTGGCATGTGTGTGGTATGTGATGTGTGTAGCATGTGTGTGATGTGTGTGGCATGTGTGTCATGTGTGTGATGTGTGATGCGTGTGGTGTGTGGTGGCATGTGTGTGGTATATGATGTGTCCCTGCAGAGCCCCGCTGGCCAGGACACTTGCGGAGTCCACAGACCCAGGTGGGCCTGGTCCATGGCGCCTGGGATGTGCTCGGCATGAACGCGTGTCGGGGGACGCACCGTCCATCGCCGGGCCAGACGCCCCACGGGGCCACTGGGTGAACACCACGCCCCGCCTCACGGAGCTGCAGGGGTGGAAGCCAGGGGCCTGTGGGCTGGCTCAGGTTGTGCACCGGCCCCTTCCTGGTGGTTCTGGGGAGAACCAGTTCCAGCTCGTTCTGACCGTTGTCAGAGCTGGGTTCCGCTTGGCTGCGGGCCAAGCCCAGGTCCAGGTGGCCGCTGGCTTGGGTCGTTCTCGGCTCCTTGGGGCCGCCCGCCTCCGTCGGCCTGCAAGCTGAGCAAGGTTGGCCCCGTCCACCTCTTTGGAGTCTTGAGGAGGGGTGCCTGTCCACCCGACCTCGAGGCCAGCCAGCCCAGCTTGCTCGGCCCGGCCTGGGGAGGAGCCCGGTGGGTCTGGTCCCTGAGTGCTATCGAGTACGGGAGATTTGCCAAGTCCTTGAACCAGACGGCCGGGTCCTCCAGAGCTGCTCTTTTGCTTGGTACCCCAGGTGCTTTGCATGTTCTTACAAGTTCTGGTATCAGGTTGTCAATGTCCCCCAAAGGAAGAAAGAACCAGCATTTGCTGGAGTTTTGCACAGAAGCCATTGACCTGTGGACGGGCTGGTGGCCTCAACTCCTTGACAATATTGTCTTCAGACCCCTGGAGGCCTTTCCTTCAGGGCTTTGATTTCTTCCAGCGCTGTATTTGCAGGGGTTTTAGGTTTGCCTTAAGTAACACTAAGCTGGAAACTGTTGGTTCCCTCACCTGCAGGAAAGAGCCAGGCTGCCCTCTTGTGTCCGAGACGTGGCTGTCGACTCTGGAGGTCGGTGTGGTTCAGCCATGACGCTGCTCCTTAGGGTTAGGGTTCGCCCTGGCCGGGTCGAGGGGGCATCCAGGCCTGTCGCATGCTCGGCCTGTCCCTTACTGAGCAGGGCCAGCTAGGGAGAAGAGCCGCCCGGGGTGGTCGGCCGACCGCTCCTTCTGGCTATGTCTCCTGGGCTCATAATCTGTGTGTTTTTGTTGTCTTTGGGCTTTTCTTGTTTTTGCAAATCTGTAAAAAAGAACCCTCATAGCTTGAAGGCCATCTAAAAATAAAGGACTGGCTGAGCCTGGCGTTGGCCCCCGGACAGCCGTCTGTTGACCACAGACACACACTGAAGAAGAAACTGACTCGACACACGGTCCTGGCCAGGTGTCCCAGCATGACGGTCCCCAGAGAGGCCCGCAGGCAGGGCTGTGTTAAGATCACCACGGACGGCTGCCGTGGTCCTGGACGTGGCCTCGGGTCCTTGCCGTCCTCAGGGAACACCTGGCACTCAGGCAGGAGGGTCGTGATTAATGGTACAGATGCTCAGATGGCTCCACGTAAGAAGTAGTGAAGTGTGTGTGTGTGTGTGTGTGTGTGCATGTGTGTGTGTGTGTACGCGTGCATGTATATGTACATGTGCATGTGTGTGCATGTATGCATATGTGTATATGTGTGTATAAGTGATGTGTATGTGTGTATGTGTGTGTACTTGTGCATGTGTGTGCGTGTGCGTGTGTGTATGATGTGGGGGATGATGAGGCACACAGGTGCAGTGTGGGTAGTGATGGATCCAGGTGAATTTCTTCATGTTGGGAAGGAAATGGAATTGTGATAAGAAGGCACGTGGGTGGGCCGGGGTCTCTTGTTAAAGTGAATCTGGAGAAATCTTCCAGAATGGTTTTCCACCACTGGCATGGCTTAGAATGGCCGCGTGGCTTTGGGTTAACCCGGCGTTGTCTCCTGGCTTTGTCTGCCCCAGGCAGTCCCTCGGTGCCCCAGCCTGGGCACTGGGCGGGGAGCAGAGCTGGGGGCCTCGTGGGGTCTGACAGGTACCTCTGCCTCCTTCCAGCTCAGACCCTGCCTGGCGTGCGGGCCGAGAGCCGGCCGAGCCCTGGGAGTGGTCCGGAGAAGGTGAGGCTGCCTCCCCAGGCACCACCCTGGCCTAGGCCTGGAGCCCTGCACCCCTCACCCAGCCCCTCGAGGCCCCGCCCTGCTCCCGGCGCATGGTGCTCTGTCTCTGGGATTCGGGGCCCAGCCCAGGCTCAGAGAATGTGGCCAGCGTATAGGAGAGCAGGCGGGGCTCGCCACAGCTTGTGCCCGCCTGTCCTCTTCATCCCCAGGGAGGCCTGAAGGGGCAGAAGGGAGAGCCTGGAGCTCGGGGCCCACCTGGCCCTGCAGGTCCCCAGGGCCCTGCAGGCCCCCTGGCACAGGGCCCCGATACACTACCTGTCCCAGGGGCACAGGGACCCCCAGGACCCCAAGGGCCGCCAGGGAAGGACGGCGCCCCGGGAAGGGATGGCGAGCCGGTGAGTACTCCCCCCGGGGGTCTGGTCTGGCTAGAGGCGGAGGCCCAGGCAGGACAGGGAGAGGGGTCAGAGCAGGCCAGCCACCCGCTCGGGATGAGGATGGAGCTGGAAGGTGGTTGGGAAGTGTGAGGCAAGGCCTGGGCGTAGCCGCCGGGGTAGGAGCTGGGGGGGGGGGGGCGGAGCTCACACCCGTCCCTGTGGCTCTGTGGGCCCGGCAGCCTGGGGACCGGGATTCCCATCACTAATGGTTTCTCTTGCGCATTCCAGGGAGACCGGGGTGAAGATGGAAAGCCAGTAAGTTTGCTTTTCTTTCTGAGCTGGATGTTATCTGCCACGTGTGTGTAAGACTCCAGGGCCTTTAAACCAGCACAGAGGGGATTTCACAGAGAAACACAGCTTCCCTTTTGTTAAGAAAATACAAACTGCTATCGGAAAACACAAGGTTACCCACACACGCTGGGATGTCAGGCGAACCACTGGGAAATTGAGGAGGAGCTTGCATACCATAGAAACAGAGTGTGCGTTCTGGGGTGGGGCCACAAGCCCGGGAAAGGAAGAAACGCCCCCACACCGCCTCGGGAACACGTGCGTGCCGCAGTCATCACAGTGCCCGGGAGTTTCTGCCTCCAAACATTCAATGTAGATGTTTAAGATCAAAAGGGCCATGTCCACGAAACAGCCAAAGAACACAGAGTGTGGGTAAAGATAAGAGTCCCACCAGCAGGTGGCCACCAAGAGGAGGCAGGGGGCGGTCCTTGACAACCCAGGACTTGGCAGGTTCCAGTCTTGGACGCGTTGGAAGGAGGGGTTGGGACACTTCACGCTGGTCAGAGCAGCCCCTGAATGGACAGCGCCGTTACCCCAGCTTCTCGGAGCCTCCGCCATCACACGTGCACACACACACACACACACACACATACACACACACACACATACACGAGCGCGCCCACACACACACACACACACACACACATACACGAGCGCGCCCACACACACACACACACACACACAGGCGCACGTTTGCAGCAGGCTAAGCAGCCGCAGTTTGGCAGGAGGCTGGTGGTTCCGCAGGTGGCATCTGTAGGTGCCGCACGCAGGTCTGCAGGGCGCTGCGGTTACGCTGGGCTTTCGAGGGACCTCCCACAGTCAGTCTGTCACCTTAAAGTTGCAGCTTTCACTCTGGGGCCGCTTGGGCCTGGAGGGCTGTCTCTCTCTGTCCTTTGCTTTGGGGGAGCAGTGCTGGGCCTCACGTGGCGACGACCGAGACGCTTCTCCATGGTCAGCCGCTGCCCTTGCTTTCCAGGGTGACATGGGCCCTCAGGGCTTCCCAGGGACCCCAGGGGACATGGGCCCCAAAGGAGAGAAGGTGAGTGTGCACGGCGGCCTTTCCTGTCCCAGCCCTGACCCCAGGGGGGCTGTGTGCCCTAGGTATGACTGGCTTGTCTTGTGTTCCAGGGAGATCCTGGGGTCGGGACAAGAGGACCCCCAGGACCCCAAGGGCCTCCAGGCCCCCCAGGACCCTCCTTCAGACCTGACAAGCTGGTGAGTCCTCCCTCGGCCTCCTCCACAGGGACCTCAAACCTGGGAATGGCCTGGGGGGTGCCTCTTGCCCTTGGCTCAGTGGGTTATGGGGTCCTGCAAGGTGGGACCCGGGCACCTTCCCTCAGGGTTTTCTGGGGTCAGCAGAGGAGCACTGATCATTTCTCCTTGCTTGGGAACATCTTCAGTGTCTGGCATGCAGGGCAGTGGTCAGGGCAGGACTGTGGTCAGGGGCGGGGCCATGGTCAGGGACGGGGCAGTGGTCAGGGGCGGGGCTGTGGTCAGGTGGGGCAGTGGTCAGGGGCAGGGCAGTGGTCAGGGATGGGGCAGTGGTCAGGGG
>PVLC010005578.1:0-75281 GCA_004027655.1 Graphiurus murinus
TAGATGGTTTGTGAGTCTGGATGACCTAGTAGTAGACCACAGAGTGGTTGAATTCTTGTAGGGGAGACAATACTTGGTCTCAGCCAAAACAACTATATCTAAATTAACAAATAAGCGTTGCAAATATTCCACATGTTTCCAAAGGAAACAAATGTGTGTAAGGATATTTCACATATCCTACAACCAGGTGTCTCCTTTCTTTGAACTCCTTTCTTTTATTTGATACATCAAATAAAAATTTGGTCTTAGTGGTAGAGGCAAATGCAGGAATAGTTTGAAGGAAGTTTCTCATTGATACTAGTATGTGGGAATTAGGGCACAGTGATATCACAGATTGCCTGAGCCGTATGTAAAAACTCCAGGTTTTATCCGTGTGCAGCTATATATTCTAGATATATAATACTTAAAAATTCAGTTTTCATATTTTATTTGAGATTGAATATCTGCAAGCCAACTTATGGTGTACCACAGTAGGATGCAGTGGAGAAGTTAATTATAGGTTTTTGCTTGGAAGAAAGTCTGTGAGTATAAACAAGTCAAAGATACCTTGACTATTTTGGGGTTTCCTGGTACCTGGTGAGTCACCAACAGTAGAAGGCACACATTTTATCTTTTTGGTTCCAAGGTTACTTATACTCTATGCTTTTTCTTAATAGGCAGGAAGTGTTAAAAATTGTTTTATTTGGGTGCCCTGAGAAGAGAGTTTAATTTTTATTTTCCCTGTTGCTTAATTTCATTTTTACTTTGTCTTTTTTATTTATTTTTGTCATAACCACTGATTCAATTTTATGTTATCTTCTAATCACTAGTCTCAACAGTAAACACTATCCCACTTTAATTACCAAATCACTTCCTTGCAAAAATTATCTGGAAAGAGAGAGCTATGGTTTCTTCATATTTTCAAAAGCATATATATCCTACAAAAGTTCAATAACATTTCTCTGGATGTGTAATCTTTATGATACTATTTGAAATTGTTGAAATAAAGGAGTGTGACAAAGGGCCACATTCTCAGATAGCTTAATTTTAACTTCATATATATTATTTTGTAGTGCATGCTATAAAACTATATCAAACAGGGAAAAAAAGGGATCTTGAGAAATAAAATGTACTGATTACCATTTGTATTAGGCATTATTTTTATGCTGTTACTTGTTCACATAAGCAAAATACTAAAATGGTACATTTTCAAATATTAGGAAGTTGTTTTCTTGGTAGTCAGATAATGATTTTTTTTTTCTCTATCCATACTCATTTCTAAATATTCCCAAGAAAGTATTCTAGAAACTTTATGGAAGAGGGGCACTGCTGGAGGATTCTGTATTGCACTGGACTTGACCTACATTTTTATTTGTCCTCTTCTCTTTAATAGGAGTCATGATATCTAACTATGACTCTCTAGGTAAAAACTTTGCCAAAGAACAGTAATGAAATTACAAGTGTTAATCACTGTATCTTTAAATTATGGAAATTCATTTTCATTGTTGAAATCTTGTTACTCATTCTATTTATGTAACATGCCAAGAATTTGCTTTAGAAGATGAGTTTATTGCCATACAATAATCTAATATTTCCGGCTGAGTTCTTTCAGCGGTGTTCATAGACTTTGAGGAGACTTATGAATGTGTGGACCTCACTCAGGATCCACGGTCACATACTGCTTTGATTTATAGTTTAACCAAGGATGTCCCTATAACACTTGAGTTCAGTTTACCTGTTTATAAATATGGTCACTCAGTAGATGTTATTTTGCATGATTGGCTTAAGGTTATATTTTTAAGATATTTCACATAGTCTGTTTAAATTCATTCATTAAGTGAGAGCTTAATAATATTTCATAATTCTAATTAGCATTCTCCTGACTTATTTTCATTTGGATAATCTTCAGATCAGTTTGTTGAAATGGATGGCATTGTTTAATAAAATAAAGGAAAGGAAGGGAAGGGAAAGGAAAGGAAGAGAGTAAGTAAATGAAAAGAATGTAAAATAAGAGCGAGGCAAATAAATGATAAGAAGAAAAAAGAGAAGATAAGAATACTCTGTGACTTACAATGATAAAATTTCATTTTTCATATTTGGTATTGCCCTTCTTGAGTTGGCTATGACTCTCTCTCTCCATGGGCATATTCTGGAACCTCAGATGATTCAGACAATGCTTATTTTATTCCAAAATAGAACATGGCAACTACATCCAATGGGTTAAGCTTTTGCTCAGACATGGCACATGCTACTTTGTGATTCCATTTCATTGGCCCAAGCAATTTCCATAGTGTGGCTTCTTATTGATCTAATAAAGAGAAGTGATAGGAATTTTGTACTGATGCAGGATATAAAATCCTTTTTTACAAGGTACCAGTTAACTCACTCATTTTTTTCTTTGATCAGCATGCCCCTTCCAGTTTGCTAATGTTTTTACTTTGGCTTTGTTAAACCTCTTGCATTTAATTATTTTCCTGTTTTATTAATTCTTCCTTTTATCTTTAAAATTCACTTATTATAATCTTTGATTTTATATATTTTCATATTATAATTTCAGAGATGGATTCTTAACTCATTGATTATCATTTTTAACATACACATTCAATGTGTTTCCTTTTAATGTAATTGAGGTATCCTACAGGTTTTAATATATACTTTTTCTTTAACATTCATCCAAAGTACTTTTTCAAAAGTTATATAATGATTTTTATTTAATCAATTAGTTATTACCTAGTTTCAAATCACATTGGAATTTTCTAATTGCCTTTTTAAACTAAAGTTTTCACTTAATTAGGTTTACCGAAATACTTGGCAATAAAATTTAACAAACAGAAATAATGCAAAGAGTACTTGGGAGACTGAGACAGGAGGGTCACGAGTTAGAGGCCAGCATGCTGTATTTTAATGAGATTCTGTTTCAAAATAAAAAGACTGGAGGTGTTTCTCAGCAATGTAGCACCCCTGGGTATTAATCCCAATAACACACACACACACACACACACACACACACACACACACACACACACACTGAGTTGCCAAGCATAGGTAAGTTGTTATAAATGTTAATTAGTATAGAAAGGAGTATATAACCTGTATATGTTTAATAAAAACAAAAAACTAAAATAAAGCTCACTCTCTTTATTTCTAGTGATGTATTTTACCTTAAAGTCTGTTTTGATAGTATAGCCACATGAGGATTTTTGTTGTAAGATTTTTATGAGACATATTTTCCATCTTTTGCTTTCCACACTTCTGAAGCCTTATATGTAAATGTGTCTAATAAACAAAACATAATTGAGACTTTGTTTATTTTAATATACTTTTATTGGTGTGTTGTAATCATTCATTATAATGAGGTTCAGAGTGATAGAAACACATTCACACAGCACTTGGTGTGTTTCCCTCTGGATCCCACCTTTCTCTCTTTCTCCCTCCCTGTACTTGTTATTGAGATTTGTACTGATAATTTTGTATATGTTCATAGCATTATTTGAACTGTTACGTTCCTCAAATTTCTTCCCCAGCTAATCTCCCTCTCCTAATCCCCTCCACCTTTCCAGTGGAATCTCCCTACCTTTATGTGAAGTCTCTTTTGGAAAGCAAAAGAGATATTTTGCTACCTGGCATGATATCATTCGTCCAAGGATGATTTATACTTGCTTCTTCCGGTCAGTCATGGGCAATAAACAACCAGAATACCATCAATCAAGATCAGATATTGAGCTGATTTGCAGCTGAGTTTCAGTCCTAGTGTCAGTCTATCATTTCTTGTTCAGATTTATACCTAATCTGGAGTACGTTGGTAGTTCAACTTAAAGTAAGAAAGTTGAGCAAGAACCTTTTAAAATATTTATACTTCTACTAATGCATTATAGTTAACAGCATAATGCAGTTCAAAGTAATATAGTCATGCATACATGGCACATTTGGTGTGCTTTTTCCTTTCGGATCCCATTCCTCTACCTCCACCATACATATTAGTGAATTGGGTAGATGTATGGAAATAGCATAATTTGAGCTGCTTCCTTCTTCAGGTTTCCTTCTAATGAATCCTTTATTCTAGTTCTTCACCCTTAAGCATGTTACCTATTAAATTATCTCACTCTCAGCATTTCGGCCTCTCTACTGTCACTCTCTTCAGTTTGCATAAATAATTCAGCTTTACTTTCACAGATTACCTCTCCTAAATGCTGTCCTTCTCCTTATAAGTTCTTACTATTTTTCATCCTATGATTTTAAGTTTTTTAATACATTTGAATTTTTTATTGGTGCATTGTAATCATACATCTTGATGAGGTACAAGCTGGTAGATGCATACATCCAGCACTCATTCCCCAATTCCCACCCCATTCCTTCCCCCCTTCCTCCTTCTCATGTTCAACTTAGCAATTGACTTTGATAGATTTGTGAATGTACATCATGTGCATTAGGGTGCTTCCCTCTTCCCCCTTCCCATCACCTTTAGTTAGGTCACCTTCTTTGCTCATCTAAAGTTTCTCCTTCTTTGTCTAGATTTTAAAAAATGTATTCATCTAGATGACTTTTTACTGGTGTTTTGTAATTATACATCATAGTGAAGTTCAGAGTGATAAATAGATACATGCACGTAGCATTCGTTGTGTGTTCTCCTTTGGTTCCGACGCTGTTGCTCCTCTTTCCCCATTGGTCCAATTTAAGTAGTCTGCCACTACTGAAAAATAAAATCCTAAATATCATGGGAATTTATTTTAATCACATAATAAAAATCATTTAAATGCCTGTTTTCCTTTAAATAAATGGTTCCAGTCTTTATATAGTCACTTGAGTAGCTGGAGTGGGGAAAATAATCATCTTTATTTTGTGCATGACATAATTATGACATAGGATCTGAGAGATCAAAAAAAAAAAATCTGATTACTGTGTGACTCACTAACATGGACAGCTACAATAGAATTTTAGTACTTAACTTTATATATTTCACTGATTCTCAGGATATGCCAATGTTGTAAAGTTTTATGCTGGTTATTTATTTTTAGATTTCTGGTATTTGTTACTGCATAGCCAAGTAAAATGTAATTAAGGTTGAAAACTTAACAATTTATCACAAAATTGCTTCTTTTATTGCTAATTGGGTAATAATTGTTTATATTCTGCATTTTAATGTATTGGAAATATTTTCCTTTTTTTAACATTTTATTAACTGTTTAGTTAAATGGAGGAACAGATCAAACATATAAAACTTTTACATAGTACAATTAAAGATAATCAATGACTTAGTCCTTATCTTTCTAAAAACATTCCTTACTAAATACCTGTTTTGTATATAATTTTTAAATAGAAATAATATTTAAAATGGGAGAAAGCATAATATTAAAATTTTAAGAAGATCTAACTTCATATTTCAGGAACATTTCCTATTTTTAGATATGTTTACAGTCTAGTGGAGAACATAGGTATATAATATAAATTGAATAATCTATAGGGAATAAAATTGAATACTATAGTATAGAATAGTATAAGATACTATAGGGAATAAACTTGAATAAAATTGAATAGGGAAAGTGATTTAAGCAAAAATGACAGTTTTGTCGATTGTGAAATGATTATGAATCTCCATTGGCTCAAAAGTTAGAAACATCTTCAAGTCACTATTTCTCTTAACTCCATTTTGGTAGCATGCTATACAATGCTGGCTACAATTAAAATGTTAGAAATTATTTTTCCTTTCATTCTCTTCATCAAGTGGTTGGTCTTAAGAATAATACGAATTTCCAAAGCACATATCTTATTTAGGTAGAGGTGGTTGGAACATAGTAGATATTCAACAAACTTTTATCAAAATGGGTCTGCTTCAGTTACAGTAGTAAATCTTGTTATGTAAGATTACTACATCTTTTCTAATATTGTTGTATTGAAACTGACATTCTTTAAAATATTTATTGTTTTCATTTCTTCACATTAATGGTGTTGTACTAACATCATATTCTATAACAAACAGTTGGATATCTGGTTACCTAAGATACAATGCTTTCATGTGGAAGATAAAAATATGATACTACATTTGTCTCTGGTAATATATTTCACTTGGAAGTATGTGACAGGGAATTATATTTTAATATGGTTAAGTTTGAGATTTATTTGAAAGAGTAACAAAAAAGCATTTCATGATTTAATAACCTCTCTGAGGGATCCTATGTGAGGCATGTTACCCATCTTTCTTTGCCCTTCATAGTTTGCATTCCCAGGGCCCTAGAGTCGGCACTGCTCATATTTACAGTGTTTATCTGGATTAAGTCAGGAAATAAATGCATTTTTTGATAATGACTTAGTGACTAAATCTAATCTGAGAGAACTCATAATTTCTATCAATTTAGCAAATGTACCTCATTCACTAGATTTTGTAAAATAAGGTTGAAACTCATAATGATGGAATCAGTACAGGGTTATTGCACATGATTCTAATTATCATGAGAAAACTAGATATAAAAAGTTGAACTGAGTGTGATGACACACACTTGTAATCCCAGTACTTGGGAGGCTGAGACCGGAGGATCCAGATTTGTGGCCAGCCTCAGCTACTTCGGGAGACCCTCTGCAACTTAGTGAGACTCTGTTTCAAAATAAAGAATAAAAAATAGGACTGGGGGTGTAGCTTGGAGGTAGAATGTCCCTGGGTTCAATCCCCAGTACCACAAAAAAAAAAAAAAAAAAAAAAGGTGATGTTCTAGTTCTTCTGGTGAGTGTTTCATCTTCTTGGACATCATATGTTAGTGATAACACAATTGGTAGCATTGGTTCATGCGCATTTACCCAGTCATATTAAATGTGAGAAAATTCTCCAGCATAACAGTTTAGAAAAGATATCTCCTATAGGAGAAATAAGAAGTCATCTTGCCATTTGTTTCTCTTACTCTCTGATCTGTCCTCCCTTTTCTTAAAGGGAATCTGACAAGGTTGTCAAGGTGATATTACAAAAATTATAAGGAGTGGTCCCACTGGAGGGAAATATATAACCCACTATTTATGTAGTGTGAATGAAGCAAGGGCTATTGCTACTTTTTGATCCAATTCCATAAAGGAAGGTAATCGCTAGTTCCCTGTGTTGTGCCGTTATAGAAATATCAGTACAGTTTTAAGATTTTATATGGCCCCTGGGTTTTAAACTTAAATTGGATCCAGCAAGAATAGAAAAGATTTAAAGACAAGCCAGGAAAGAGTCATTTAGTGTGGTAATCAAGCAGAATTCTTCTAAAACTTAGCAGTATGAAAAACATTTATGTCATTTTCAGTTTAGTGACTAAACAATAATTCACAAAGGGAACCTACTAAAATTAGATATTTTACAAATTTTATGGAGCTTATCCTGAAAATCTGATAGATGGTGGCTTTTAAAGTTCATGCTGCAGTTTAGATCCTCAACACAGTTTATGTGACTTTATGGAAGAGAGGCAGCAATTAGGGGCATCCAGATTGCTCTGGGCACCTAAACATTTTTTAACTTGTCCTCTCTTCATTAATGAGAGTAATGATATTTAACTCAGACTTCCTAGGTAAGAACATTTCCAATAAGAGTAATGGATTAACAAAGAGTTATTCACTATGTGTGTGTGTGTGTGTGTGTGTGTGTTTGCAATTAACATCTAATATCACCATTGATATTTTTATTCTATTTATGCAACATGTTAAGAATTTAGAAGATGAGCTTAATGCCTTTTAATAATTTATAATTTCTTATAGTGTAGTTTATTAATCAGAGTCCATGGACTTTGAGATGATTTATGAATATATGGACATCTAAAACCATAGCCACAATTTTTTGTGGCTCACGTTTTTTTCAATTTCTTAAAGAGATCTGTGTCTTTCAAAAGCTGACTGACATTCTTTAGGGAGTGTAAAACCTATATTCTAGAACCACTTTTTCTATTTGCACATAAAATACTTCATACTATTATTACAACATGTAAATGCATATTATTGAAGCACAGAAAACTGAAAGGAAGCCAGGTGTGATGGCACACGTCTGTAATCATAGTACTTAGAAGGCTGAGACAAGAGGATGGTAGGTTTGAATCCAGCCTCAGCAACTTAGAAGGCTGTTGGCAACTTAGTGAGACCCTGTTTCCAAATAAAAAAATAAAATAAAATAGGATTGGGGATGTAGCTGAGAGGTAGAATGACCCTGGGTTCAATCCCCAGCACACACACACACACACACACACACACACACACACACACACACATACACACACCCTGAAAGGAAAGGTTCCAAGTAAATAAAATCTACTGATGTTCTTCCATATGTCAGGTAATCTGTTATGTCCACTATCTCATTTTTGTAGAATGAGTTCTATATTTGAGTGGAAATAAGTATGATGACTATTGAGAATGAAAAATAGTTTTTAACACCAGCATTAAGTATACTTTAATGAGAACCCCTGGAACTTACAGAAGCTAAAATTCATTGGTTCTCAAACTTTGCTACATATAATAATCATCCATTGATATTTAAAAATACTTCAGAGCATAGGCCCCAACCCATACCAACTGAATCAAAAACTATGAGAGAGCCTGAGCATAGGTATTTTAAAAAATCTGCTCAGTTGACTCTATTATATAAAGATTATTGAGAATCACTGCAACACCATTTACCTGAACAATACCTAATTATATTGTTCAAGCAGTAACTGCTACATTCAAGTACAATTTTACTTAATTTATTCTGACAAACTCTCTATTCATTCATTATTCATTAAATATACATTTCTAGAATGCCTGCTGACAGGTGACTACTTTGTAATATGTTGACAATTAGTGATAAATGTTTGGGTTTTATCCTCAAAGGCCTTACAGACAAAATTAAAATGATTATTCTATTTGGGCTTCCATTACCATTCATAGACAAGCAATTTCTCTTCAGTTCTTTATGGTTTTGATATATTCAATTCTTTTCAACTAGTCTGAAGGCATTTTTTATGATTGTCCTTGCTAATTTAATCCAACTGTCAAATATTTAGCACACTTTTATTTGCTTCCAGATGACTGAATTTAAATAGAGTAAAACCTTTCATATTGCTAATTCTATTCTCTCATAATACATGACCCTATAATCTTATTTGAATACTCAGGAGAGTCTAGCAATCTTAATGTATTTCTGTGGCAAACTAGCTTTTCAAATTATCTCACAGATTAGAAGTTATAAATGAGTTCAGGCAAAATTCAATTGTATTCCTATACACTAATAATGAATAACATGAAAATAAATTAATAAAAAGTATTTAAAATAGCATTAAAGAGAATAAAGTATTCAAATTTGAATTTATAAGGAAGTTTAAAACTTGTAGTCTGAAAACTACAAAAATTGCTGAAATTAAAGGAAATTTAAATAAGTGAAAGATATCTTATGTTCATGGATCCAAAGTTTTAATATTGTTAAGGTGGTAATATACCCAAATTGATCTACATATTAAATTCTATTTTTGTACATTCCCAGATGGATTCTTTACAGAGACTGACAAACTGATTCCAAAATTCGTATAAAAATTAAACAAATCTTTAAAAAGAATAAAGCTGGAGCTTCACACTTTCCAATTTTAAAGCATACTGTAAAACAGTAGTACTTGAAACAATGTGGGTTTGGTAAACCTTTGGTATATAGATCAATAGAATAGGAGTAAGAGTCCAGAAATACTCACATTTATGGGACATTGGTTTTGATGATGGTGCCAAGATCAATCAACTGGGAAAAATATAGTCTTTTCAACAAAGGATGCTGGGACAACTGTATATCCACAGGTAAAATAATGAAGGTGAACCTCTTCCTCACAGCATATATGAAAATGTACTCAAAATGAACCAAAGATCAAATTGTAAGAGATAAAATTATATGACTCTTAAAAAATAGAAACAAATCTTTGTGACCTTGGATTAGGCAAGGTCTTTTTAAATAGGACGCAAAAATCACAAATTAGGTAAATAGTTTGTATTTTTCCAAGTAAAGAACTTTTTTCCAAAGGACAATACCAGAAAGTGAAAAAAGGACCAGAAGATTGGGATCAAATATTTACATACTATCAATTCATTAAGGGACTTATATTGAGAATATATAAATAACTCCTACAATGCAATAATGAAAAGACAACTCCTTATTCCATGCTTCCAATACCTTTTTCTTTCTACATGCTCTTTCCTACTTCAGCAAATGGAAACTTCATTCTATTTGTTTGATCATAAATCATGAAATCCTTTTTCCTTTCCTTCCTTCCTTCCTTCCTTCCTTCCTTCCTTCCTTCCTTCCTTCCTTCCTTCCTTCCTTCCTTCCTTCCTTCCTTCCTAATCTTGCTGACCAAGTATTATTTCCTCTACTGCTTTCCTTTTAGTCTAAAGCACCATCATTCTTCCTTTGAATTAGTGCAATAGTTGCAGGTCACAACCTCATTCTGATGCTCTTTGTGACAATTGGGGAGAAAAATTTTTCAGTGTTAGCATTTAGTAGAGCATTATTTGATACAAGCACTGTTTGAGAGTTTTCCCTCTGTATTTTTCATTTTCCCAGATCTGCTTATTCAATTGTTCGCTTATATCTATCTCTACACTTTTGTTGTTCTCCCCTTCTGTTTTTTAAAATTCATTTTCTGTCCATCATTGAGGTAGGCTATTTGGAAAACCAGCAATAAACAGGTTTTTTATTTTAAATTTGTTTATACCCAATTATCTTGTTAACCTATTTCAGTTAAGCATTCATCTTTACCCACTCCACTTAAGTTCTTCTTGATATGGAAGAAAATGTTTGTTACACCAATCTAGTGGTTAAAATGGCAGAAACTTTTTACAAACTCGCTCATCCATCTAGTATTAGAAACACTTTTAGCTATTAATCCTGAGACAACTGCTTAAGATACTTTTTCCTGTTCTTTATACCACTCCACTAGCTATTCCATCCATATTAATCTTTGTTGCTGAATCCTATTTTTTCTTCCAGGTCTTGACATATTTATTGGTGGAACAAAAGTTTCTGGTTTTAAACTTCCCTTTTCTATCTATATTTTGGATAATTTTGATGAGCCCATGGATTTAAAAATTATATAAAGGGGTAACTCCCACATTTATACACAGCCCTGAACTCTCCCTTGAGGTCTGGACCTGATCATGTACATATCTTATGACAGTTCTGGTTGTTTGAAAAACATCCTGATTTCAATATATAGTAGTCCCTCCTTACCTACAGGGGATGCATTCCAAGACTCCCCAGGAGTCTTGAAACTGGATAATACTATATATCCATACCTATGATAAAGGTAATTTATAAATTATGCATATTTAGAGTTTAACAACAACTAATAATGAAATAAAACAATTATAATTATATAATATAATAAAAATGTCACAGTTTGATGCCATTATTAAGTAAAATAAGAGTTATTTGAAAATAAGCACTTTGATAATGGGCAGTTGACCTGATAACTGAAAGACTACTTACTATGTGACCTAACAGACTGATATAATATACCACATGCATACACAAGACAAAAAGATACTTCCTCACCACTCCTCAGAATGGCATGCAATTTAGAACTTATAAATTGTTTACTTCTGGAATCTTATAATTAATATTTTCAAATTGTAGCTGGCTGTAGATGACTGAAAGCATGGAAAGTGAAACCATGGATAAAGTGAGGTTGTTGTATTCAAAACGTATGACTTAATTCAACTCCCTATGCATTCCACAGGTTCTTCCTTCCCAGTGAGGTTAATTTCATACTATCTGATTAATCCTCTGCTTAAATCCCTCTTACTGCTTTGCACCATATTCATAATAAAAAAAAAAATAAAGTTTCACCATAGTCCTCATGGCTTTGTTCATCCAGCCACTGTGTGCCTTTTAAAATCTCACCCGTTGTATTTCCCTTTCACCTCACTTCCATTATTACTTTAGACACCAATTTCAGCTGCCATCGGATCCTAAGTCTTTAGGGATATCCAGTTTTCACTCTGCTCATCGAACACTCAATCTTTGCCTTGCTACTTCTGTAACTATTTTCAGAATAATTGTCACTTACTTGGTATCACTCTTTATTCTCAGTTGATCTCTTTTTCAACCCCTTTCTATTTCTTCATATCATATTTCATTCCATTTCATCCCATACTTTGTATCATTCCCACAATAACTTTCCTTGTAAATGTATTTAAATTTTTTAAAGTATACTTTAATTGATGCATTGTAATCACACGTCATAATTGAAGTTCAGAGTGTTAGGGATATACATGCACACATCCCTTTATTCCACTCTACTCTTTCACCTTCAACATACATGATATTAAGTGGCTCACACCTTTAATCCCAGGACTTTGGATGCTGAGATAGAGGGTTCATAGCCAGCCTCGATAACATAGAATGGCCCTGTGCAACTTAATAAGACCCTGTTTTAAATAAAAAAATAAAATAAGATTAGGGTGGTATGCCTCAGAGGTAGAATTACCCTGGGTTCAATCTCTGGTAACACACACACACACACACACACACACACACACACACACACACACACAGAAAGCACACAAAAGATTAGCATTGGTAATTATGCATATATACATAGCATCATTTGAAGTGTTTTCTTCATCAATCTCTCTCTCCTTCCCCACCTCCCTCTCCTCAACTGCTTTCATCATTTCATTGGAATTTCTCCTTCTTTATTCATAGTCCCTCTGGTATACCAATTTCTCCCTAGCTTCACATATGAGAAAAAATATATGACCCTTCACTTTCTGTGACTGGCTAATCTCACTTAGAATAATGTTCTCTTTCAAATGACATAATTTTCATTTTCTTTCAAATGACAAAATTTTGTTTTTTATGGATGAATAAAAATATATTGTGTATATATCCCACACTTTTGTAATTCTTTCATCTGTTGTTTTATAATTGTTTCATCTAGGTTTGTTTCATAATTTGACTGTTATGAATTGTACTGCTATAAACATAGATACGTATATATCACTATAATATTCTGACTTGAGTTCCTTTGGAAAGATACCCAGGAGTGATATGACTGGGTCACATGGTGGATCCATTCTAAGATTTCTGAGGAACCTCCACATTGTTCTTCATAGTGGATGCACTAATTTGCAATCCCACGAACAGTGTAGGATTTTTATTTCCCCGCATCCTTGCCAGTCGTTGTTTTTTTTTTTTTTTTTTTTTTTTTTTTGCGGTACTGGGGATTGAACTCAGGGACATTCTACCTCCGAGCTATACCCCCAGCCCTATTTTTTATTCTTTATTTTGAAACCGGGTCTCGCTAAGTTGTGGAGTGCCTCACTAGGTAGCTGAGGCTGGCCTCAAACCCGGATCCTCCGGTATCAGCCTCCCAAATGCTGGGATTACAAGTGTGCGCCACCACACCCGGCTCCAGTCATTGTTTTGTTTGTACTCTTGGTGATTGCCACTCTAGTTGGGGTTAGAAGGAATCTCAGTGTAGTTTTGATTTGCATCTCCCTAACTGCTAGTGATATTGAACTTTTTTATATATTATTGAACATTTTTATTTCTTCTTTTGTGAAGTATCTATTTAGCCAAATTGCTTATTTTCTGTTTTTTTTTTAATGTTAGATTTTTAAGTTTTTTTGTATGTTCTAGATATTAGTTTTCTATACTTTTCCTACAACATATGATTGAATGAAAGAAAGAATTAATTGTTGTCTAATATAGTGAAGAAGGAAAACATCAAGGGGATCTAGACGTTAGAATGTCTAACTGACATTGAGTCATCTATATAGCTAACTATTAAGTCAGTTACTTTACCTGTGTTCTATCTTTCTTATAATTTAACCCAGAAACAATAAGAAGGAAATACTGGTATCCTGTAGTTAATTAAGAGTGATCAAGCACTTAGTAGTAAATTTGGAAGTTTGATATCATGAAAGTCAAGATTTGTTTTTCAAAATGAGAACATGTTAAGCATCAGGTCCTACTAATATGTCAAGTTGAATATGGAATATGAAAGGTCTCCTGGAAAACAGAAAGTAAAAAAAAGAACACAATGGAATTTTTGTTTTTTAAAGAATATGGACAAGTGTTGGGATGTTAGTTGTGATGGATATATATGTACCTTTGGGCAATTCATCTGCTATTGGAAGCAGTCACCATTTGGTGATGGAGGGACTGCTGTCCAATTTCTTCAGTGGTATAACTCTTGGCTTCCAAGTTAGGAGACAAAAATAAGGAATTATATACAATGTCTTCTTATTAAACTTCCAGGTAGCCCCCATATCCAAGATTGGCTTTTCAATGACACAAATTCACTTAAAAAAAAAACAAAACACTTAAATCTATTTCTATCTGCCTTGTGTTTACTGATTAAGTATCATATATTTTGGTCATTTTTCATTTATGTATAAATACTTTTAGTAAAAAGACTACACAGGTGACTATATTCAGTAACAATATTAATGTATAAGTATATTATAAAACTCTTTCCAAAGGTGGCTTGTGTTCACTACTGAAGTTCTTCCTATTTAAGTTAAATCATAACATAATTATTTACGGGCCATATTATCTTTTCTTCTTCCAAAATAAAATTTGATTTTCTGTTTATTGGGAGTTTCAAATATCCATTTGACAAATTTTTCTGTGGCCTCTGCAAAGTATTTACTATATTTATTGTCAAATAAAATGTAATACAGTATATAGTAACGGTTAAGAAACAAATGAGTACCACCTACAGTACTATAACAAGAGAAGAACGATACTAGATAGGGCTTCAGGAGTGATCCTTTTTAGCTTTCATAATATGTATTTCATCCAGAGACTATATTGCTCTGCATAAGAATTGTGACCTATGTAGACATGATGTAAATCAAAAGAGACTACATGTAGCTGTTTATCTTAGTCATGCTGAATAAACTATCTCACCACCTTTTAGGGGACAGAAGTACATATCAGATTCTTACATATTTAACAACATAAATGTTCCTGGGGTATTTTTTTAAATGTAATCTTAATTAGCCTTCTGGTTTAACCATCCCTCATGAATGCTTTTAGTCTCTAGTTTAATATTCTTTCTAGGGTCCTTTATAAGACTATTATTAAAATAGGTGGTACCAAATTGTAAATGTCATATTTTGCTACCTAAGAGACACAAAACAAGAAAATAGTTCACCTTAATGAGTGAGGTCTTTATAAGCTTTCTTCTTATTAAGTCTTTAGGCAATATTTTTTATGATTAATTTCCCTAAATCCATTTTTAAAATAATGTATGTAATTTACTTATATTGTCTGTAAGGCTATGCTTATTTATAAGGAATTTTTCAAATGTCTGACATATATTGCCTTCTGTTTCCATTCCCAGGAAACTTAGATAAGCCCAGAACTTAATTGTATTTACCAAATACCAGATACCTAGTAACAACAATTTCTTTTACTAAAATGTCTTTTATTAATTTCAATTTCGATTATTCTAATTCATACTTACTTATGCTACTTAGTAGTCTAGAAAAATTGGCTAGGCATAAATTTTAAATACATACAAAAACATCTTTCACAGAATAATAACTTTATTCTTTAAGAAGAAAACAACAGAATTAATGGATTAAAATTTTTTTAATATTATCCTCAGTGAATGGGAAAATACAACTTCAGAAATGCAATATTAAACACTATATATTTGTTCTGAGTTTGACTCAGACTTTTTTTTTAACAGTTGTAAGTTTGAGGAAATAAGATTCAAGTCTATTAAGTCATAGTATAGTAAAAAGAAACAGAAGTGAAAATCAATTATAGAAATTATGAGAAATGATAGGCCATACAATAAAATGTGGAGAACTAATTTCTGCAGAGCTAAAAGATAAATTATTTTTTAAAAAGCAGGTTATAGTGAATAGGCACTACATGCCAATAATCCCAATACTTGGAAGGCTGAGACAGGATGATCACAGGTTTGAGGCTAGCTTCAGCAACTTAGTGAGACTCTGTTTTAAAATAAAAAATAAAAATGGCTGAGGCTGTATCTCAGAGGTAGAATACTCCTGGGTTCAATCCCTGGCACCAAAAACATACATAAATACATCAATAAAATATAATAATCTAGGCTGTTATAGTGGTCTTTACTATATGTAACTCCATGATTTTTTATAATACCATGAGGTGTAAATACTAGGAGGTAATATTTCCAGTATATTTTATCTATATTTCTTATTAAGGATCAGCTAATATAAAGAATTAAAAATGTTTTAGAAAATAAATATTCTAAATTGTAAGGATGTTAGAAGATTGTCTGATTATTTTACTGTGGAGGTATACAAAAAAGACTTCTTAGAGGAAATGAATAATTTCTTATCTTGACAAAGGTTTTATCTTTTAAAAGGTTTGATTTTCCATTTGTAGGAAAATACGTTCACACTTTTATATGAAGATGCATAACATCTGGTAATTAAGTTTATTGTTTAAATCTTCAGCCTCATACCTCTCTTCCTTAGTTCAGTAATAAGTCATTTTAATAAAGGCTGAAGTAAATGACCAGTTACTTTACCTTGATGAATTATGATGAATGTCATTAAAATAATTAAAAGCCAGATATCTAAAGTGATATTAACTATTAAACATCATTATAATAATGGTTTAACAAAAATATCCAGATCTAGTTGATGTAAGATCAGAACAATGATTTATTTCTGCTAAATAAAAAGGCAAGAAAAAGCAGTATTTTAAGTCTAGATCTCCTGCCATTTTTTGAATGTATGGCAATTAGAAAATTATTATAGCATCATTTCTAGTGATACTTTTAGAAGAAATATTAATACACATGAAAAGACAGAATCTCCAGTTATCATAGAATGTATACAGTATATCCTGTTTAGGAGACAGGGAAGAAAATGCACAATTATCTTATATTGAATTGTAGACAGTGTGGCAAGTCTTGGTCAGACTCTAGTGGTGGTGAGGACTAACTCAAGTTCTGCCAAGAAACTCACCTCTGGGGCCCATTTGTGTCAGAGAGATATCAGGACTCTCCATAAATAACTACCAGTCTTCTTTCTGTTGCTGGCTCAGATGAATGCTAGGTCTCCTAATTGGTCACCAGCTGCAATTGGTACATCTTCTTCTGTGTGAGGAAAGTGTATGTATGTGAATCTTCTATGTAACTGTTTCTTTTTCTTTTTTTCTTCAAATCCAGACTAGAGGCCTACTGAGAAAAAACTTCCTAGTGAATCACATCAATCTTTCACAGAATGCTGCCTACCTGCAACATAAATGTAATACTGAACAAGCATAGATTCTCTTCAGAAAACATGAACAACAGAAAGTATATCTCTACAAAAGCACGCTGCTGTGAAAACGTATGTGGTGACCAGTTCTCTGGGGATTCAGAGGCGGTGGCTTCTTTCAAAATAAATTTACACTAATAACTGTAAATGGAGCGAATTCTGTTCTCCCTGGGAATGAAGAAAGCAGTTTGCTTGTAAATAGAATATCTTAGGAGTATCCCTAAAATAGTTTGCACAGTTTCATTTTATTTTATTTCATTTCATATTAAGGAACACATTTTTTTGCCAGGCGTGTGTGTGTGTGTGTGCATGTGTACCTGTGCAGTCATGCATTGTTTATGGTTGATAATGTGCATAGGAAGTAACACTTTTTTGCTCCATTTTACAGATTAAAAAATGGAAGCATAGAGTGCAATTTTAAAAGTGGTTATTATAGTGGTCATGAGAATGCATCAGATATTGTAGTGCTGCAAGGAATGTAATTGAGTAAGATTTCTAGGTGCTATTCTGCTATTTTTTTGGAAATCAACCACCATGTTTGCACCAGGCTTTCCTAACCCAGGCTGCTCTGGGCCAGTGACTTATTGGCAGGAACTATGCCAACCTAGAGACACAGGACTCTTCTGAGGGTTACCTTTGGCCAGGGACTTCCCAACAGCTAAGTCAAACTGCTTCACTATAGTTTGAATGACAGGTCAAGATGCTTCTTCTCAACCCTCCCTAATTCAATTCTAACTGTTCCAAAGGAAATATATGACATGTTTATTTTGTGATTTTAGAATGTCCCTGTGAGTGTAAAAACATTTTTAAAAATATTATAAAGACAAGAAAACCCCACAAAACTTTAAGAAATTATTTGTGTATTATTGTATTTTCTATTGTATGTAATTTCACTTCTGAAAATGAGCATAAAATCCTAATTAATATACTGGGAAATAATTTGACACCATATTACAGAAAAGTCTGAAATGTATATCAATAGATTTTTAAAATATGGTATCAAAATTTGCTAATGTTTAAAATCTATTCTCTATAATAGATGTTAAATTGGAAATTTGAGATTGTTTGTATGTGATTAAAACTAATCCCATATTTTTGAATGACTTAGTATCTTATATTTCTACTAGTAAATGGAACCAGTTATTTTTCAAACAGTTTTTGGAAAAGACTATTAAAATAATAAATTTATTTGTATAGATTTATAAATATAAGATTTCTGAAATTAATGTAAACATTTAAAAATAAGTTTCAATTTTTTAAAGTAAATATATTGACATTAGTTCTGTTGTCTAATTAAGGAAAAAACCTCTGGTTAATTTTTAGGGCAAAAAAAATGTACCTTTGAGTTATAAAAAAAATTCTAAATTTTATAAGAATATGGTCTCAAGTCACCTAACATTATTTAATAAATTTCTACAAACTTGTTTTATTTATTTTTCCTGATCAGAGAAAAAAATCTTGTGAAAATTAAATATAAATCTGGATTAATAAAATGATTATAAAGATGGCAATTCAACTGATAATCCAAAATGCAAAAAGTTATTTAATTTTATTGTATCATTTCAGTTTATATTAGTTTATAATATAAAACATACAAATAACATGATTTTATCATTTTAAAACTTTTTAAAAGTTTCTAAAATTCTATAATATTTCAACTAAAGTATAATACTCATCATTTTAAAAATATCAGGCTTAAGGCATACAGTATTTTGCTTATTATAAGCAAGATTTTAATTCAGTCAAATCTTGTGTATGAGTCAATTAACTTAGATTTGCAGGTGAATTACAATTTTGTAAACACATTTGTTCACTTGTGTCCTTTTTTTTTTTTTTTTTTTTTTTTTGCAGTATTGGGGATTGAACTCAGGGGCATTCTACCTCCGAGCTACTGAGGAGGGCCTTACTAAGTAGCTGAGGCTAGCCTTGAACCTGCGATTCGATCCTTCGGTCTCAGCCTCCCAAATATTGGGATTACAAGCATGCGCCACCACACCCGGCTGTTCAGTTGTGTCTTCTATACTAGTTTACAGATTATTTGAATAAAAGATCCAAGAATTATTCACTTTTTCATTTGAATAGAAAGAAACCTACGTATAAAATTGTGACTTATTCAGTGAAAATTTATGTGGTGTATATTGAATTTTACTGAAATGCATATGTCATCGATTATAATATGTACCACTAAGATAGCAAATTCCAATTCCAAAGTGTAAAATGAATCTTAATTTCAGAGATGGTGTATATGCAAAATTTTGCATCTTAGATCTGGTGAAATACAATCAACCTTTGTATTCTTCCTAAAGATGTACAATTAAATAGCTATGGTCTTGAGCCTTTGTCCTCTTCCTTAAGTTTTGAATGCAGCCAAATCATAATTAAAATCTTTCTGAGAGACTGGGGTAATGATATTCATAGATTTTTTTTTATTATTCCTTCTGGAATTAAACACACAGGAAAATCCTGAGTCTGAGTACCTGCCCTCTGCACCCCCCACCAGGCCCCATCTCCTTTCTGTCATAGGACCATAAGGAGTTTTTCTATTTAACCTTATTTCACCATTCCATATTTTCCTGGCTTCCACTTAATATGTATTCCCCATTTGTCATTTCTCTTCCCCATATTGTCCTTTTTCTTCTGCCAATTTCCTATTACTTATCCCTCTGCTGGCTTTTTCACTTGCCTAATCCAACATCTAGTCTGTTTTTAGTAACTGTTCACATACTCCAGTGCACAAAATTGTAATGTTATTTTCCCATGACTCAGTTTAACTTTGATATTAAGCCTCATTCTACTCTGCAATGAAAAATTTCATCTTGCTAATTCAAATTAAATTCAGTCAAATGTGTTATTTCTATTTAATATAGCTTGCAATTCAATCACATTAAAATTTAAACATACATCTGAGGTTTCCTCTTTGCCTTTCCATAATGAAGTTAATTAAATTATAAGTTCTTCTAAGCACCCCTGCTTCTAGAAGGTCATTGGGAAGATAAGAATCCTCAGAATCTTCAGAATATAAAATTGATCTGAAGTGTTCTGTATGGACACAAGAATGGCAGCATGAATGGATTTATTTATTTATTTACTTTTGGTACTGGGGATTGAATCCAGTGGCATTCTACCTCTGAGCTACAATCCTAGTCCAATTTTCTATTTAGTTTTTTATTTTGAAACAATCTCACAAAGCTGTGGAGGGCCTTGCTAAATTGTTGAGGCTGGCTGAGAATTTGCAATTCTCCTATCTCAGTCTCCTGAGTACTGGGATTACAAGTGTGCACCACCACACTAGGCTAAGATGAATGGTATTAAAATATACAATTTCTCTTTTATTTTTCCTTTTGGTGCCAATGACCCACTAATATATGAACTATGTCATCACTAGGTCTCCAGTGAAGGTGGTACAGATTGTAGGGAAAATAATTTATTGGTAACCCCAAAAGTGTTTACAGTTAACTTCAGCCTGTAAGTAATCCTTTGGAGATAACTTTCAGATACCATTCTACTTTTGCAGACTCAGTGTAGGTGTTTTCTAGGATCACAAGTCTTCAAATGCCACACACCTTCATAATGATATTTCCACTTTCCTACAACATGCTTCAACTGAACTGAAGTAGAGAAGTGCACCTTATTTCTACTCTTGAAGCCTAGACTTGAAGGGGAATTCCTGGCCAGAAAGTGGAAGCTATGCCTCCCTGCTTCTCCCCCACATACACAAATTACTTCTCACCCGTTGGCTTTTCTTTCCAAAGTTTTCTCTCTGTCTCCCCATCTCTCCTCCAATTCTAAGAGATTTTCTATTTTCTAAGTTTTAGAAAAAAAGTTTTTTGGCCAGTATATATACATAGGAACTTTCTGTGTTATATCTGAAACCTAGGCTTTTGCACATAAAAACTGAAAGTGTGATGTCTTTTTCTCTGATTCTAATACAATTATCTCTATAGTGAATGGTGGTCCTAGGTCCTGCACTCTGAATTTCTGTGGGCATGGGGGAACAGAAAAAAGTTCTATGATTAATGTCTCAGATTATTATTCTGCCACAACCAGTTAAGATCTCCATGTTTATATGACTTTTCTTTTTGTTTCTTGACCAAGGCAGAAACAAGGCTTTTTCCCCCAAGAGCACTGCTGCCCTGAAACCTACTTAATTCTGTATTTTCCTACAGCCCCTGTGGTTCAAGGTCAAGAGATGCAGACTGTGCTCTTTGCTCTGTGATGCTGGAAACAGCAATTATCCTTCCAACCTCGTGTAGAAGTTCCTGATACTTAGAGATCCAGGGTGTTTCCATTATAGAATTTTAAAGTAGACACTTGATGTAACGAGACACAATTGATAGCACTGTTCTGACTGGATAACAAAGATAGGGATTTTCAAAGTAAATAAAACCAGTCACTTAACTTTGAATACCACTCAATTTAAGGTATGGAAAAATTAAGTCTGAGGAGTATTAATGAAAAAGGATTTTGATTTGAAACAGGGTTTTGGTATTTAGAATTGACAAAAGTGCTTTTTGAAATTACGTTTCATAAAAATTTATTGATGATTCCCCAGATAAGTTACCCTGGGCCCCTCCCACATGCATATTCATGAAATTCCCTTCAACTCTCTTCCCCAACACCCTTTCACTATTCTACTGGTCTCTCTTCTCAATTATCTGAGGTCCCTTTTGTTTCTACTTTTGCTCTAGCTTTCTGCCTATGAAAGAAAGCATATAACCCTTGACATTCTGAGACTAGCTGATCTCACTTAACATAATATTCTCTAATTCTATCTGTTTTCCTGCATATGACATAATTTTGTTTTTCTTTATCACTGAATAAAGTTCCATTGTATGCATATATCACATTTTCTTTATCCATTCACCTAGTGATAGACAGACACTTAGGTTGGTTCCATAATTTGGCTTTTGTGAATTGATATATACATGAAAATGTATATATCACTATAGTATTCTGACTTAAATTCTTTTGTAAAAATATCAAGGAGTGGTATGGCTGGATCATATGGTGGCTCCATTCCTAGTCTTTTGAAGACCCTCCATTCTCATCTCCATAGTGGTTGTACTAATTTGCAACTCCACCTATAATGTATTAGAGTTACTATTTTTGCACATCCTTGCCAGCATTTATTATTGTTTATATTCTGAATGATTGCCACTCTCATTTTTCATCCTGTCTACAGCTATTATCTCTCCTCTTCTCTTGATAATAGGCATTCCTGAATTATCTTAAACTAGAGTGATTTATTCTTCTCTTTTCTTTATTCAGTTCTCCCTCCCAATGATCCTATTCTTTTCAAAAAACATTTTTTTTAAAAAAATGTGAGGCAAGAGGGGAAAAAAATGTCCTTCAATCATATAGCCCCTTTCAATTTTACTCTATATCTTTCCTCTATCTCAAAGTCAAATTTCTTGATTTGTCTGCTCTTATTCACTATTAACTCCAAATTCTTTTGCATTTTGCCATACTCCAATCACTTCACTGAAACTTGTCTAGGACACAATGATCTTTTTGTTACTAGATTAATCTGTCATTTTAGAATATTCAAATGATTGTCACTTATCTTATTTTCTTTGAGTTTTAGTTCAGCCATGTAGTATTATCTATATTTTCTGAACAGAAAAACTGATTTTATGAAAGCCAATTTGGTGAAAATTACAAAATTATTGATCTTGAATAGAAAGCTTTTGAGTCCAACCCCTACAATATATACTCTAATTACATTCTTATATTAGTTATTCTGTGAGTATTATGATTTATTTTTTACTTAATCCTGTATTTCCATGGCCTATATTGAGAACAGAGGATTTAGCATCTAGAGTTATTAATAATTTAAGGTGACCCAGAAACTTATAGGGAAGACAGAAATCTAATGAGAGAAGTTTACCTTGTGAACATCCAAGTAAGAGTAAGGAGCATAAACAGGTTGGATAGACTATTTCTTGTAAATAATATGAACAAACTCAAACAAAAATGTAAAGGTAAATACTGAAAGAGAAAAATCTTACCTTTATTAGGCTCTAGCTTGATCAGCTTAAAAAAGATAAATACTAAATGATAAATCTCAAATATATTTCTGATCTGGTTTGCAAAAACAATTTAAAATTTTTCTCTTCCTTTTTAACTACTTTTTCACTGAGGAACTTATATCTGTGTCATTAAAAATATGTAGAAGAATATTTAATGCTTGTAATAATTTTTGGTTAATTGCTGCATTATAGGAATCTGTAAAATGCATTGGAGGCAGAAAAAAAAAAAAGAATTCTCAAGGACTGGCTTCTCATAAGAGATGATACTCACACCAGCACTAGATGGACTGTAGACAATTCAAATAAATGAGGAAAAGGTATTTAATGGGAGACATCAACATGAAAAATGCAGAGACATGGATATCATAGTGTCATAGTGTGTCTGGAGGACTACACCCAATTTAAATGAAGTGTTAATCAAGACATTTAAGGATATAATTAATAGAGATACAATTCAAAATAATTTGAGGGAATAGAAACAGCAGGGTAGCAGGGTGATTTCTTGTTCTAATAATGGAAAGTGACTAGAGTGGCAAGTTTTAAACCCAGATGGATCTGATGACTGTTTTGGACTTGCATCCTTGCTTCTCTCTCTCTCTCTCTGTCTCTCTCTCTCTCTCTCTCTCTCTCTCTCTCTCTCTCTCTCGTCTCTTTTTCTTCCTCTCCATTTCCTCTTTTTCTCTTTCTGTTCAATGTAAGCCTGATACAGCTCTTAATACAAAGAAACTAAGCCACCAAGAACATGGGACTAAAATCATCGCAATATTACTGAATCACAAAGTGTATATATATTTTATGGCTTATCTTTCAATGTAATACAAAATGTGTGATAATATGACCCTTATTACCCTGTCATATATCATTTTCTGTTTTTATTAATTTAAGTTACATACATACCAGATTAAGCAACTCTGTTCTAGATGAATGGGGAGCCTTTGTCAGGAGTGTAATTAATGTGTGAGAAAAATAAGATAATTCTAGCTATTATAGGAATGATATAGGGAAGTAGGAAATGACTATAGAGTTTTTGATGATTTGGACTCTTTTGGAAGTATGAGGGGTTACTAGGGATTAAACCCAAAGGCATTCTACCTCCAAACTACATCCCCAGCCCTTTTTAAAAATTGTTTTTGTTTTGAAATAGGGTCTTGCTAGATTGTTGAGAGACTAGCTAAATTGTTGAGGCTGTCCTCGAACCTGAGGTCCTCCTGTCTCAGCCTCCCAAGAACTATTATTAGAGGCATGCGTTACCACACCCAGCATGGATATGTTTCTATAAAGGCAGAGAAGGTTTCCTGTATTCTATGTTTATGTGATAATTTATTTATCTAATCAAATTCCAATAGAAATTCACATTTTTTTTCTTTTTCCATTACTATCAAACTCTGCAATAAGTTTGTACAAAGAAACTTAAAGCTTATTTTTTGTTATATTTAGTTTTTTATTTTTTGGTTACAGTTTTAAAAGTGAAAAGTACAAAAGAAAACAATAAAGCCCATTTTAAAATGTAAACATATTGGCCAAGAGCCCTCCAGAAAACTTTTCCCAATTTTTACTTACATCAGCAACTTGTTTCAATTTCCCAGCAGCAAGGGTTTTCTGGAACTATGTATCAATATAATTGCCAAAATGATATTAAAATTATATTGGAAGATAATTTCTTTGTGTTTATGTTCACAAAGCAGGATCTATCTGTAGTTGTCTTGTGTCCATTCATGTTTTGGTGAGCAAAGGGTGGTGGGGATGGTTAAGCACATTTACTGTCTTGTGATTTAATTTTAATTATAACACTTTTCAGTGTGTTTACCTGAAGTAGTAGGACAGGTGTGAGAGAGAATTGACAAATCCCACAGTTTTATAAAACACAATAGGTTATCAGTGCAGATAAGAAAGGAGCCAAAAGGAAGATGGCTTATATTACTGGCAGCGTGTCTCAGATGGATAGCCAGAAAAACAAATGAGAGAACCATTTGGATGTAATTAGAGAGCAGGAGGCAGGGGAAAGAAAGAAAATGTCTGTAAAATAAAGAGCAGATGATGCCTCTGTCATCCAAACTCCCCAGACCTTTCAGTTTGCCTTTACTGCTTGTTATGCTGTAACAGTCTACATGGACACTCACTGAAATGTACTTAGCCTTGAGATTATTAATAATTTTGAAATTGAAACCAGCTGCACACAAAAATATTGTAAACCAAATGCTTGAACTGATTCTCTTGGCTTCATGCATATCCTATTAAGACATTTACCCCCATTCAATGGCAGTCGTATTTGCAGTGTCTTTAGCTAAGCTGTGAACTACCAAGAATAATTCAAATTGCACCCTTTTCACACATCTTTGTGTTCTACATACTAGATGATTCAGGAGAATTTTTTATAATTTATGAATCAATTTTCATATCCTGGTATGTTTCCTTTTCACCATTCAAAGCAATTAAAACCTGAACTAATATCCACTACCTTTACTATTTGTTTATTTGGCAGATTTTTAGTGCCAGGCTCCAAGATGCAAAAATTTTCCCTGGAAATTTTCTTGTTCTTAATACCTTTAATACACCCTGAAATAGGGTGGGATAGGCAAAATGAAATAAGAAAGGATCTGATATTCAAATGATCATGTACAAGCCATTCCTACCTGCATTATCTCTAGTCCTCAGTATCACCCCAGGGTAATCCTAGATGTACCTTTGAAAAATATGACTCATAAATATTTATGAAGTTTCCTCCAAATTTTAATACCAGTAGAATTGGCATATTTAGAATATAAACACGTTTTCTTTACCATGTTAGATATGTCCAGTCTTTTCTATATGCCTTTCTCTAGTTTATTTTTTTCTATTTCTCTTTATATATTCTATATTCTTCCCTCTTATTAGATATTTTCATACTAACAGTCGAAACAAAGTCTACAGTTCTGGAAATGAGACCTTCCTAAATAAGTACATCCTTTGTCCCCGTAGTTATAAACAAATCTTCTGGTTGTTGTTCACTCACTAGTGACCTCTGGAGCATGTCTTACTCTATTCCAATGCAGAGGACCTGTAAAATGATGGAGCAGACCCTCCTCAGAGGCAACACTCTCGGACTCAGCCATCACCCTCTGTAACGTGGGCTTCTAACTATTGTTGAGGCAAAAGAGTTTTCTTCTGAAGTGTATGGTTAATTTATGTGAGGACTCACTGATATTAATGCATTTATTCATTCATTCTGAAAATATTTCTGAATATTCATTCTGCAAATATGGCTTCTTTTTTATGTACTACATATTCTAGGTTTTGAGATTACAGCTATCAAAAAGAGGAAGAGAAGGATAGGGGTAAAGAGGAGAAAAGAAAAAAGAAGAATCAAAGACAGGGGAGCGTGAGGATGACAGTTACTACGGCTATCAGGCTTACATCAGTAACTATTCTACAATAAAATATCTAGAAGATAGGAGCAGGCATGTTAATTACCATTCTATTTACATCATTTACTTGATGATGGTGATGACAATATTCTGACGATGATGGGAAAGAAAAAAGATCATGTTCATGCTGATTTCTGAGTTTAGTCATTAGTGTTTTAAATGGTATCTTATTATATAGGAGGTTGGAAATGTGTACGCATCACGTATAAGCTAGAGCACCAACCAGAGATGGCACATTACAGGAATAGTAGGCCTCTGAAGTGATTTTCAAAATTTTCTGTACAATTTAATCACTTGCAGAGCTTTTTAAAAATCCTAATTCCTGGGCCAGGCATGGTGGCACATGCTTGTAATCCCAGTGCTTGGAAGGCCAAGACCGGAAGATCACAGGTTCATGGACTGCCTCAGCTACCTAGTAAGGCCTTCTGCAACTTAGTGAGACCCTGTTTCAAAATATAGAAAATAGGTCTCTTGGTGTAGCTAGGAGGGAGAATGTCCCTGGGTTCAATCCCGAGTACCACACACACACACACACACACACACACACACACACACACACAAACAAAAAAACAAACAAACAAAAAAAAAACTAAAAACAAAAACCTAGTTCCTAGCCAGGTGTGGTGGCCCAAGCCTGTAATCCCAGTACTTGGGAGGCTGAGACAGAAGGATTTCAGGTTCAAGGAAATCTCAGAAATTTAGGGAGGTTCTCAGAAACTTAGACCCAGTTTCAAAATAATTTCCTTTTTATACACCATATCAATAAAATTGGAAAGTCGGGGGTGGGGGGGGCGGCGAATACCAGATGTTGCTTTTGTTTCCTTTTGAAAATCCTAGGCTATGAGTATAATAGTCCAGGGAGTGGGGAAGGAACCAAGTAACTACATTACTGTATTGGAGTAATGGATGACCACTCTTGAAATTAAATGGGTATAAATCCAAACTGGATTGTTTTAAGATGCCAATTGTAAACACTAAGAGAAAACACTAAAATATAGTAAAGGAAACAAGACAATTAAACAGATACATTAGAAAATGCCTTGACACAAAAGAAAGCAGTATTAGAGAATTACAACATATTTAATAAAATATTTAAACACAAAAGAAGTTAGAATTGAAGGAATTACAACATAGTCATAAGGCATAAGAAATAGCAACTATAGTAAACATAAATCCTACCTTATAGTTAATTGTTTTGTATCTCAATGGAAGGACAGAATAACAAAATGGATTAAAATAGTATAATAATCCAGTTATATGCTATTTACAAGAGACACACTTTAGATTCAGAGATAAATGTAAAAGGATGGAAAAAGACCATGGAAACAATATCCAGGAAAGAAATAGAGAGGCTATGCCAGTGTGTATGTGTTTAAACATGATTATAACACACCAATAAAAATACATTAAAAGTGAACTTTAAGAAAAAAAAAAAGAAAGAAAATCCTAGGCTATTTCAACATGAGAGTCATTGCTTTAGAAGCATCACTCTCAAACTTTAACATACGTGCCAATCACCTTGGGTCTTACTCAAGGTCTGGCTTACAGATCTAGGGCAGGTCCTAGATTTTTCATGTCTACAACCATCCAGGTGCTGTTGCTGCTGCATACCACACACACAGGCTCCGTACAACTCTATCCCCTTATGAGGACTGTAGGAGCTCTGATCTTTTCTGAGCACTAGTTATTTCAAACCCTATTCAGCATGGCGAAAGCATGTAAGTGCTCTGGCTGAGGGACCCCTTAAAAACACTCCAAAGAAACTCTCCAGCATTATAGGCTAATCAGACAGTTTTGAAAACGATCCCTGCTATGGTCTGAATGTTTGTGTCTTTCCTGAAAAATCCCTGGCATGGTAACACATGCCTATAATCCTAGTAGTTGGGAGACTGAGACAGCAAGAAGCCTTAGCAATTTAGAGAGGTTCCTCAGGAACTTAGTGAGATCCTGTTTCAAAAGAAAAAATGAAATAGATCTGGAGATGTAACTCAGAGGTAGAATGCCTCCGAGTTCAACCTCTAGTGCCATAAGTAAAAATAAAAATTAAAAATTAAAAAAATTCCAAACTCCAAGGTCATGGTTTAGGAAGTGGGTCCTTCTGGGAGATGATTAGGTCCTTTTGGGTGGTGGTTAGGTCCACAAGGAGGGAGAGTCCTCACGAATGAGATTAGTGTTCTTTCTAATATGTGAGGACCCAGCTAGACGGTGCCATTTGTGAGAAAGCAGGCCTACTCCAGACACTCAATCTGCTAGCACTTTGATTTTAGACTTTCCAGCTTCCGGAACTGTGAGCAACAAATTTGGTTTTTCATTTTGTTTTGTTTTGTAAGGAATTGAACCCAGGGGCATTCTGGGCATTCTACCTCCTAGCTCCATCCCTAGCCCTTTTTTACTTTTGTATATTGAAACAGGGTCTCTTTAGGTTGATGAAGGTCTCACTAAATTGCTGAGGCTGGCCTCTAATCTGCTATCTTCCTGTCTTAGCCTCCCAAGAACTGGGATTACAACCATGTGCCACCAAACCCAGATTCTGTTGTTTTTAAGCTATGTAGTTAATGGTATTTTGTTTTAGTAGCCCAAATAGACTAAATGTACTTTCCATTCCAATCCAAACCTGACTTGGGACATACACCCAGGAATCCTGACCTCATTCAAGACCTTTAGGGAGCACTTATAGCTCATGTTGAATAAAAAAACTAAACCTCTCAGAAGAAAGGAAAAAGTCAGACTTATTATCTTTCTTTGGAACTCATCCTTGTAGCTTCTTTATGTTCTAGATATATTTTATAATAATTGAATGACCTAAGTACAGATTATTCCTCTATCTAGTAGGTCATTAAACAAATGATGAAAAATACATTTGTGTGTGTGTGTGTGTGTGTGTGTGTGTGTGTAAAAGTATGGGGACCTTTAAAAATAAAATATCCTGCTCCAAAGCAGTCATCTCAATTTCTGTGTGTGTGTGTGTGTGTGTGTGTGTGTGTGTGTGTGTGTGTGTGTGTGTTGGGGGGAAGGGGGGTCCTGGAGACTGAACTCAGGGGCATTCTACCTCTGAGCTACACCTTTAGCCCCTTTTCATTTTTTGCTTTGAAACAGGGTATCGCTAGGTTGTTGAAAGTCTTACTCTGTTGCTGAGGCTGGCTTCAAACCTGCGATCCTCCTGTCTCAGTCTTCCAAATACTGGAATTACAGGCATGTGTTATCACACGCCTTTAATCATCACAACTTCTTTCTGAAACTTGTTCTAAACCATCACTTAACACTTCTCTTCCCTACCTACCTCCAATTTTTTATTAACTCTGTAAAAATTTTTATTATTGAAATATATTTTTCTGTTTGAATTTTAAATTTATTTGAACCAATGTCCTTGATTTTTTCTTAGGTTAGAAATTAGGGGAAAAAAAGACCCTACAGTCATAAAAAATGGCTAACATGTAAAATGAAAAAGAAATGTACATGCTTAAGAAAGAGACCTGCCTTTCTGCAAAGTGAAGAAAATATGACTACTTTTTAGCCTTTCAGTTGGAAGAGTTCTGATACGAATCCAAAACATGTGAGTGTGCTTGAGAGATTTTATTTTACTAGTACAAAACCTATTCTCTAATGTGGTCCTGTATGCTGTGTATAGGAGACACCAATAGTAAATGCCCAGTAAAAAGTCAGTATATACTGAATCAATGACTTTAATGAAGTTGTTCTTGGACTGTGAATTTATTGTATAGAGTGAAGCAGCTTTTGAATTGGAGGTAGAGTTGGGAAGAAAATGGAAAAAGAATGTATTTTTAGAAAAATTCCCCAAGGTGCTTATTTTCGGAGAATTAGAGATTATAAGTCACTTCAAATGATATATCGATTAAGGAGACAGAACCATTAGAAGGGCTATTTTGTCTGCAATAATATAAAAAGATACAATTTAATATATTATTATTTATCCAAGCAGGCTTTAAAATGTACAATCACAACACATCTACCCAAGTTATCTCAATAAAAAATATTAGTTATTTTGTTCATCTCATCCCAAATTGAGTCTGAGATGAATTCAGTAATTCAATGCTATTCATTATAGCTCTAGTCAACTGAGAAAGTCTTTTAAATGGAAATAAAAATACATCTGGTTTTCTTTTTATTTCTGTGACTTCGTTAGTAATAGTAAAACAAGCATAAATTTGAACGAGCACTGTGATAGTGTCCAGAACAGAGCAAGCTCACAATACATGATTTTATTTTCTATTTTTATTAAGCATTCTAAGATTTATTTCCTTTACTTAGCAACTAATTAGATATGTATGTGACACCCTTGTTTTGCAAAGAAAAATTCAAACACCTACTATAAAAGCTACTCACATAAAACAATGTTTTATTATATGAGGCAACTGAACTTGTCCTTTAATGAATGCTTAATGTATTTTTCAGGATAGTGCAATAGTTTTCAATTACTGCAGTAATAAATGCAAATTAAGTAGCCTAAAACTACCTGCATTTGCTAACTGCCAGTCCTGTAGTCGGAAGCCTGGGGACACAGGCCCTCTGTCCTGGTATTTGGCAATTCAAGAATCAAGGTGTTAGCTGAGGTGTTTGTTTGTTTTTCCTGGAAGCTGTATGGATGAATGCACTTCCAGGATCATTTAGATTATTGGTAAATTCAGTTCCATGCACTTATAGAACTGAGATCTCTATTTCCTTGCTGACTCAACTGAGAAATTTTCTTAGCTTTTTAAGGCTGGATAATCTCCCCATGAAATCCTTATGCCAATCACATTTGCAAGGTAAATGCAATTTCCCTTTTGCCATGAAGCATAACACAATCACAGGTTCCATGGATTACCATGGACATGTTGGGAGGAGTATTCTGCCTATCAGTTAGATGGATTAATGGGTTCTGAGACAATTAGCTTACTCTGTGAAAGACCAACAACATAGGGGAAGAACATATTAATGTGTAAGAATTCTTTCTGGCTCCATGGGACAGATGTTAGGTGAATTTTCAGGGATTTTACCTTTCTTTTTCATCATGTACTTTTATTATTAAGGACTTTTAGAAATCATCCTCATTTGAGCTAATGTCATGACACTTGAGTGTGTCCTAAGTCAAACAAAAGGTACAATAAAAGTAATTCTTTTCCTTCATTGAATTGTGTTAGATCTCTTATTTGAAACACTTATAGGCCAGCATATGTTCAGTTACTTGTCACAGAGATCTGTGCATTCATGTACTAAATACATTTATAAGTGAGATGATTATGTTCTGTAGTGATTTTTGTAGGAAAAGTAATCTTTTTTTAGGGTGAGTTTGAAAAATCAAACAAACATATGCAAGGTAGTTGGCTTTCCTAAATTTGAATGCTGAGATCATTCATTGCAAATATTTTAGGGATAAGCTAAATACAGTTTACTGAAATTCTCTTTCTTGCAGTGAATTTTAACTGCTACTTACAAGAAAATCTGTAAATCAAATGGAACATTTTACTGTTGAAAAAATGACTGAAAGAATCATAAACAGAAATCTGTCTCAACATAAAGCAATAGTGTTTTTTAGCACCTGGTTTATGTTTAGAACTTCCCACATTCATTTGAGTTTGAAAATATTTAGGATTTTATAATTTAGCTGCAAAAAATGAGGAGAAAAATAGTGTCCAATCTAATGAAGCAGTAAGATAAAGGAGGAAAGTGGGTGGGTGATTCTTTTCAAAGGGGAAAAAAAATCTTTAGGTATTTTAAAATAATCATGCTTATTTTTAGACCTAGAAAAAATTCAGGATTTTTTTCCTGCTTATTTTACTCTAATGTTAAAATAGAATGCTTGCCCCCCGCCCCCCCCCCATGAATCATGTAGAGTTACTTTCTCAGCAATAACTTATTTCTTCAAAATGAATGTATGTGTAGTAGTTTTATACATTAACATTAAAATGTCCTCTCATCATAGATTCTGCCAGATATCATAATTATTGAAAAATACTATTACATCATATTATTTGAAAGATTTACATAACAATTCTCAAAGTTCATTTTATACTCTATTAAATCAAAACTTCATATTACCAAGAAATCACATTTAAGGAAACAAAATCAATTTGAAGTAATGAAAGGTATATTTGGAGAATAAAAACTAGTCCTATTTTTAAATATAGTGGCAGGTTTATTTGTACAAAAATAGACTTAATGAATATAATTATATTTTAATTATACTCAAATGGAAATTTATGATTTATTTAAGGGAGTAGCTGGTTCACAGCACTGTGTGTGTGTGTAAGACAAAAATAAACACATATGTGTGTGTGTTTGTGTGTGTGTGTGTGTGTGTGTGTGTGTGTGTGTGTGTGTGTGTGTTTATGTATCTCTGGGAACATTGGACATGGAGGCTATAGGGAATACCAATTTTCCAAAGGAGTACAAGAAATACATATTTTAAAAATCTTTAAGTTTTTCCATTCTATTCACAAATATACACTCAATCCTATATTCTAATTTAGTGTAAAGACAAACGCCTTCCAAAAATTTTAATATTCTTCTTTGCTTACTTCCAATCTGTACTACGTATTTCTAGGTAGCAATTTAATTCTCCTTGACTGTCTTGTGTAGAGCCATTAATGGAGAGTAGACAAAAGGAGAAGCACAATACACTGAGTATATAAAAATTTTTACTCATTTTTCTAAACTACAACAACAAAAAAAAAATCTTTAGAGGATGGAGGAAAGCTAACCCCTGTGCCCAGCACAATGATTAACTTGTAATAGTCATAACCTAAAGTTAATATAATTGATGGCTAATATATACAATATTTATCTTTGTTGACATTTCAGCTTACTATACACTAAACTCTAAGGAATAATACAATGATCCCAAATTCCTTTGTCATGGAAAACTTTTGTGACTTAGAGACTTAATATTCACTCATTCTGGATTTACCTTTACTTACCTTAGCATCCTTAAACCTAATCATGTTTGTTTTATTTTTTTTTACACCTAAAATGTTTTAATTTCCTTTATTATGATTCCTAATTAACTAATGACAAATGTATTTTCTTTTTTCTTTGACCAACATTTTTCTGTTGTAAATTTCAAATCAATCATGTCCCTTGTATCCACATTCAGATATGACTTTTATAAATGATATATATGTATATATATATACATGATTATATATAATCATATATATATAAAATTTTTGAAAAAGTAAATATTTATTCCCATTTTAAAAATCAGTTCTATTGTTTTTTTTTTCCTGCAGCGTTTATAAAATCCTATTACTTATTCTCTTAAAGTTTTTAAAACTCTTATAACTATTATGTTCGTCAAATATTTCATTTTTCATTTTTCTATTTATGGGATACAAATTTCTTTAATATTAAAATTGTGTCTTTTTTTCCTCTAAGTGCAGGAAAAACATAATTCTTAATTTATTTTAATAATTTAGTTTGATTAACCTCATATTTAGGTGAAATTTTATTTCAGAGAATTTATTTTAACATCTAGTATATTGTTTTGTAAGTATGATTTTGGTTAACTTTTAACAAATGTAAAATTAATTGTTGTGCTTTAGAAGAAGAATTTGTAGGGAAAGTAAATCTGCTAATCACTTCGGTAGGATTTTAAATATTTCTTAAATTCCTGATTGCTGTCTCCTCATTCTAATATCCTCTATTGTAACATTTTTTTTTTCATGATATTATATATCTTAGTTTCTTCAGTCTTAAAACAAGGGGGCTTGGACTAAGTTTTCTAAAGTTCTGTGGTTGTAAAATTTAAATTATAATTCTGTCCCTCATGAAACTTCCAAAAGGAAAAGGACATATAATCTCATCATGAGAAAACAAGAAAAAAGTGTCTATGAAATGCACAATGAGGAGAAATATGTTATAATGTGTTCAGTACATAGGCCTTTAATCTAAAAATCTGCTAATTTTAATGGACTTTTCTTGTGTAATAAAGATATGGGATGAATTCATTTGATGGATCAGTGAATAAATACACTATGGAGACCACCTCATGGCACACTTTTTAATTCCAGTAACATTAATAATTTATATTGGTGGAGCATTTCATTTGACAAAACATTTTCTTGGATTGTCTCATTTAATTTTTTAAAGTATACTATAATATAAAGTTCATGATTTTCACATATGGGTCTTAGGAGGGGAAATTAGAAGGGAGGACAAGGGGACTTTTTTTTTTTTAAGTTGGGACTGTCTATAATATTCTTTTTACATCTACTATGTGTCTATTTTGCCCAAATTTGAAGGTTTTACAGTGAATATTAAATTCTTCATTTTAAACAAGAAAACTGAAGCATAAGATATATTAAATGATTTATTTTGCCTAATAGTGTTGACCCTCAAGGCTTACTTACTTCTTGGCTGAACAAGCCCATGTTTCTTAGATTTTGTTCAGAAATACCTGTGACATCCATATAATTCTTTCTTGGTCTTCACACCCTTGAAATTATAGCTGTATAATGTATTATCCATTGATATTTTCTTCTCTTTTTCATAATTTTTCAACATAAGCCTTTGGTATGGAATGTGCATTATTTTAGTGCAGCTACAAGCAAAATACTGCAAGTGCGTGGGATAAAATATTCAGATGAGGTCAACCTCATAATAGAATAGCTACCACATGGGCACATAGTAATGTTTGTTAAATTGAAAAGAATTGACAGTCATAAAGATAAAATAAACTGGGTAAATTAGTAACTTTATAATTCCATCTGTGTCATAAAACCCAACATTAGAGAAGGGCATTATTGCTCCAATTCTTTCATTGCTGATTTAATGTTTACTGAATGAGTTCCCTATCCCTTTCAAATTTGTAAAATGGACTCAAAACAAAAATATGAAAACTATCTACTTCCTAGTCATTGTATGTGTATTATTTCCTGTAGTGTAACAAGAATCTTTACCAGCTAAAGTTTATTTACCTACTATATTATATGCTATATTATATCTTTCTTATTCTCTAGTTTAAGGCTCTTTCACTTAAATTGTCACTGAACCTTCTAACCAGTATCTATAATATTCCTCAACACAAGCTCCACACATGGGCAAAGTAATCTTTTTAAAAATAAAATTCCATGGTCAAAACTTTTTAAAATCCAAGCAGAGCGTGGTGGTGCATGCTTGTAATCCCAGTACTTGGGAGGCTGAGACCTGAGGATCTGGGTTTGTGGCCATCCTCAGCTACTTAGAGAGACCCTCTGCAACTTAGTGATATCCTGTTTCAAAATAAAGAATAAAAAATAGGACTGGGGTGTAGCTCAGAGGTAGAATGCTCCTGGGTTAAAAAAAAACAAAAACAAAAACAAAAACAAACTTTCTACCGGACCAAGCTTGTTCTTAATAGTTTCTTTTATTCTTTTTATCCCCTCAACCAAAGAGAAGCACAGTATTGTAGTTCTTCAAGCATGACATGCTCATTTCTGCATCTTTGCCCATTTTCCCAATTTAGATATCACCTCCTCGGAGAAGGGCTCAGTATAGATGTTACTTCCATTGGGAAGTTTTCTTAGACTTTGCAAGGTTCTGTTCACATAGCAACCAAGGAACAGACAATTATCATAAACAATATTTTGAGATTTTATGTTTTCTTATTGGCCTTCCACACCATAATACAAGTTCATTAAGGGACTCTGTCTTGTTCTCAATTAAACCCCTTCTAATTAATGGATATATATTATTCATATTTAATGTATATATATATATTTAATAATGTTTTAAATCACCACAGTGTTTTTATCCCTTGACATTAATAGGCTGTCTGAAAGTCCATTCACTTTTGTTTTATGCCTTTGAAGGGTGACATTCCCAATTTCGGGGTTTTTCAAAGGAAATAAAAGTGCTAGTATTTTAAGAACAATTATGTAAGCTGAGCATAGTGGTAAACACTTCTAATCCCAGTACTTGGAAGGCTGAGACAGGAGGATCATAGATTCATGGCCAGCCTCAGCAACTTGTGAGGCCCTCTGCAACTTAGTGAGACCCTGTTTCAAAATAAAGAATAAAAAATTAGGGCTGGTGGTGTAGCTGAGAGGTAGAATACCTCTGAGTTTAATCCCCAGTACCACACACACACACACACACACACACACACACACACACACACACACACAATTATGTATGTGACATTTGAAAATGATTATAGACTGTATGCATGTGTGTGTATTACCTAAAAAATGTGTATGACTTTTCTCATCAGAAATAGAAATAACTAGGAAAAACATTCCAGTAAAACTTTTTTTGCTCAGGAATTAAGAATGGTTTAAATTAATTAGTTTTTTCTTCTTTGAGTTCACTTGCATGTATGTCAGTTCTCTTCCTTTCAATAAATATTTATTAACTACTGACTTGTAAAGGCAGAGATTGTACAAGTCAGCAATAGGACATTTTGTAGCAATACACCCCTTATTTTGTTTGTTTGTTTGTTTGCTTTTACAGTGAGCCAATCTATCTTAGAGGGAAGCAAATGCTCTGCTCGGATATTTGTAGCTCTGGACTCTAGGAACTGAGGCTACTCAATGGAGTTGAAAAATACCACGTGTTCATTTTTGTACCTTTATGACATTGCTCACTGTTAGCCAAACATCAGGACCCTAGTTAGTCCTTACCTCCCTTGGGGGAGATTAGAACCTGACTCTTCAAGAGAGAACTGCTTAATTCCTCCTTTTATATTTATCAACTTAGATATTTTCTAGAAGCCCAAATTAGAATCTTTGTGTGAGAGAGATCTCACTGTAATCACATCAACTTCATATACCATACTTAACCCTGCTTCTAGTGATTATTTCATAATGTATTATTTCATAGTACAATCATGCCTGACGTTTCATAAAATGCACACTGAATATCCAAAACACTAAGGAGTTGGATGTTTGTAATAAAAATTGTTTTAAAAGAAGTGGTTTTTATTATTTTCCTTTTTTAACCACCATTAATAAAAGGATAACTGCCAGAACCTTGGTTTTGTTTGTTGTTGTTGTTGTTTGCTGTTGTTAAATAAGGCCAGAAAATCTAAACAAATAATATAAATTGGGTTTTTTTTTCTGTAGATGAAATTGTTATATTCGTTTTAAATTTCCTAGTTCAAATTAATGAATAATTTTCTTTGTAGTATAAAGATTTATTTTGCAGTACAAAGATCAGAGCAATCTCTTCTTCATTAAATTGGGCAAGGAAGAACTCACTGGTTCTCAAACTGTTAAATGGATATTAGGGTTTTTAATGAATGGAACATTTATTTTTGTGCCAGCTCAACTAACAACATTGACATGATTAGCATACATTTTGGCAACTGTTCTAGCACAAGGTGTTAGTAAAAAGGGGCTTTTTATCTCAGAATTTGGTCTTCTTGAGCTTTCCCTGTTATTAATGTTTTTAATGTGAATGAGATGTTATTGTAAAGGAAATCCTACCACAAGAAGTGATTTAGAAATACATCTTTTATTAAGATTACAGACATTTTTTTTTTCATGCTGGAGATGAAGTCCGTACTCCAAAACACATGAATCTTATTCAAATTTAAAAATGAATAGAATTTTTTTAAAAAATTTATACTGATGGTAAAAAGTCATTGAATTTATGGAGGACCTTTTTTTAAAAAAATTAATGGTGTTACTTACATCTCACGTAGTTTCTTCCTTTAAATAAGAAAAAATAAGAGGTAAAATATGACTGGAAAGGAATGGGTTTCTCCATAGCTGTACATAAATTATGAATGAAAAGTTTGGGGGTTAAATGATCTTAGTTTCTTAGTTCATGTGCCTCTTATACAAAAGGAATTCACAGTAAAATATGTATATATATATATATATAATTGTAACAAACATTGCTGCCTCATATGTTTGTTATTTCATTTAATTAAATTCTCAAATTGAAAAGAAGGAAAATGAATCCAAAAGGACTTGGGTGTTTGCATTCAATTCTAATTTTGTACAATGAAATTTTACCTTAAAAATTACTAAAAGCTATTGGAACACAGCTAACTAATAAGTATGTGGGAAAATTAAAAATTACTGTTTATATTAAATTTATAATAAGTTATTTGCATATGTACATGCATGGGTGCAAATTCTCATATGAACTTATATTAAACATACAGGCATCCTCTCTACTGTATATGTTTATAACTATACCCATATTTAATAACTTACTCAATGTTTAATTGAGTAATGAGTTAGTTTAATATAAACTTCAGCATATCAGAGTATTACAGTTTACCCACATTTAATCCTTAAAACAGATGCCAATAACAGGCACTTCAGTGAAAGAACAAGCCCATGTTCAAATATAAAATGGCAAAAATGAGAAAGAAATTATGAAAATATATACCTTTAATTTGCAGACATATAAACACTTTTGGTACAGTCCAGACACACATAATGCCAAAAAGCAAAATGATCCAGTTTAAGCTAATACATTCCTTGTTTCAACAGATTTTGCTATAGTGCTCATATAAAATAAAACTTCAGCTCACACAATGAAGTAAAAGTGATAAATCAGTGATGAACCAGTTTTTCTCATTGCAATAGATTTAGTAAAAGCTAAATTTTCAAAGGAATCTGCTGCTGGGCTTACAAATAAACTCTTGGACCTAATCCAAAGGCAAAGAAAGGAAGCCAGAAATGGTAGCCAACAAACCCCAACAACAACAAAAAAGGAAGTATAACTTTCATATAAAATTCCCAACTAAAACAACCGATAGTGTACACTAGCTTCTAGAATAATTCAATTTAAATGTGCTTTTTCATTTCTCACGTGATAGATGAGTTTATACATATAAAAATTGAATATATAACCCAAGTACAAAGTACTGCTGACAAACTGTAAAAGCACTAAAATGTCATGAACACCTAATAAGCAAAACTAAGGATTGAGACGTTTGCTTCTAGCTGTTTTTCTTGGGCATAATTTCTAGTTACATTGTTTTTTATAAGGAAGAATACATATATTTTCCCCTGTAATCCTAGCAAGTACAGTGGTAAAGCAAACAGAAAATAATTTGACTACACAGAAAGTAAAATACTTTTCAGCAGGTCAAAATTTTAACACATGGCAATGTTTTTATCCTTACTAAAAAGGAATTGCACTTCTTTTTAATGCCTTCTTTTCCACACTACACATCTTGTACCTATGAGGTAATAAACATTCTGTTTACAGGTGCATTTCTTTTCTTTCTTATTATATATTTAAGTAGGGAAAATTCAATTTACTCATTTCATATTTACTTAATGTTAAAAACATATATTTAAAATATACTCTTTCATTAATTTCATGTACAACAGTTCTCCTGTACAATACCTCAAACAGTTCCCTGCAAAGGAGCAGCTGATGCCCTCTTGTGGTGAAAGGACTTTTTAGACCAAAAAAAAAAATACCATTTTCCTTACCTTACTCCCAGGTTTTATCAATCATCTGCTTGGTGTATGAAAGCTGCAAATCATGTCCAAGCTTTTTTATAAATAACAATTCTATAGCTGTTAGTACTAATTTTCATTTAAAAATTCTGTACACATTTTATAATCTCTGAATTTGAATTTAAAAACCTGTAAACAGCTATTTACAATATAGTATAAGTTATAAATTAGCCTTCCTTCATTGGAACTGCCGTCAACATACTCTCATCTGGGTGAAGAAGATTATCCAAAGTCAGGTAAAACATCTATCTGTGCTATTCCACAATGAGATATCAAATGTTAGAAATATCCATTGGTTTCCTCTCTCTCATATGCAAGTCAATTTTCCCTTTTAGTGGAATTTGTACTTCCAAGTTTTCATCTTCCCTGTGGTGCTTTCTCCCTTTCCTTAAGCAAATGTAGATGCCCATCCCTGTCACTAGTGTGATTGAGCTTAGGCTGATGACAGACAGAGCTACTAATGTGGGCATGCAGGACACTGATTCTGCCTTCCTCTGCGTTGGTTCTATGGAGATCTGTGGTTCTTTCTCCTCTATATTAATCTCTGGTTCTTTTCTTAAAAGACTCTCAATGTAACTCTCATTACTGACAGTGTCATTGACAAATAGGTTCACCATGACCGTGGAATGGAGAGGCTCCGGATAACCGTGATCGCTCACTTTGACCAGCAAGCGATGCAGTCCATAATCTGTCTGCAGCAATGCCTCTTCCAAAGTAATGTTGCCAGTTTTAGGATCAATCCTAAAGGACTCAGGCCTAGGGCCTCTTCTCCCTATGATACTGTAAGCTATGACAGCATTCATGCCTGTGTCTTTGTCAACAGCATAGACCTCTGTAACTGGAGAGCCAGGGAGAGTAGAAGGCAGAACCAACAGATATGACATATTAGACTGAGGAAATAGAACAAGAGGAGGGTTGTCATTGATGTCTAGAAGGAGAATTGTGATCTTTGTGGTAGAGGAGAGGGCAGGCTCACCTCCATCAACAGCTTCAACCCACAAAGTATAGGAGCTTTGCTGTTCTCTGTCTAAAGAGACTTTAGCTCTCAACATGCCCTTTCCTGTATCTATGACAAAGATGTCACTCTGGTTCACTACTGAGAGGGCAACCCATCCATTTCGCCCAGCATCAGCATCTGTAACACTAATCACTCCAATTTCACCATATCCTGGGAAATTTTCTGGCACAAAAAAACTGAAGTCCTTGTTGATAAACCTAGGGCTGTTGTCATTTTTATCCAACACGGTGAGAGCCACAGTGGCTACTGATTCTCTGGGTGGCTTCCCACAGTCAACAGCTTTGACCGTGTACCTGTACTTTTCTTTCTCTTCTCGGTCCAGCTGAGTAGAAACTGTCAGGATTCCTGTGACACTGTCTAAGGAAAAATATGATGGAGCATCAGGTCCCAGGAAATATAAAACTTGACCTCTCTCTCCACTGTCAGCATCTGTAGCATACAGCTTAGTCAAAAAGGCATTGGGCGCGTTGTTTTCTTCAATGGTTAGTTCTATCAAGGGCTGAAGGAAAACAGGAGCATTGTCATTGTCATCTAAAAGCTGCACTTTAATGATTCTTTTGACGTGAAATCCCTCAGAGTTCCAGGCCACCACTGCTATTTCGTAGAACTGCTGTAGCTCATAGTCCATGGGCTTTGTGGTCTCTAGCAAGTATTCATTATTGTATGGTTTGTAGGGGGATAACCTAAACGGCCCTTCCCCATCCAGGTAGCAGTTAACCTTGTATTTACCTTCTGGATCTCTTATAGTAAAAAACGCAATTGGAGTGTTTACAGGTTCCAGTTCTTTCAGATAAACGACGCCGTCTATCTCATTCGCTATATAACGTGGGACAATTTCAGGTGGTCTGAAAATGACTTTGATGATGGACACCAGAGCAGTGATCACAGCAGGGATACAGCCTGGCCCATTAGCAAGGATGGTGAGCTTGTGTGTTTGTAGAACACTTCCCCCAATCTTACTAAAAAGTTTAATGACTCCTGTAGTTTCATCCAAGTGGAATAAATCCTTGGATTCCTGTGGAACTTTCTGGCTGTACGTGTATGTGATCAGAGCATTGGTCCCTAAGTCTCTATCCACAGCCTGGACAGTTGCAATTGGGGTGCCGACTGTAGCATTCCCATATACAGTGACATTGATTTGTGAGTCAATGAAGAGAGGGCAATTGTCATTAATGTCACTTATGCCAATGGTGAGTGTGGCACTGCCCAACAGTGGTGGAGACCCACCGTCTTCAGCTATTATAATGCTCACATACTGGTCCTGGGTTTCCCTGTCCAATGCACCCATGACAATTAGGTAGGGGGTGCGCTCCCCATTCTCATTCTCCTCCACGTCCAGGGTGAACATGCCATGGTAGTCCAATAAGCGATAGGTCTGCACCCCATTAGTGCCTACATCTGGGTCCACTGCAGGATGCTCAATGGCCAGCCGGGTGTTGACAGGTGCATTTTCCGGGACCCAAACTGTGATTTGGGAAACGGGGAACTGTGGAGCATTGTCATTGATGTCCCGGATGGCAATTTTCACCTTCACAAACCTAAAGTATTCCTGAGGCAGGACCAGCACATCCAGAAGTAAAAGGCAAGAGTCCGAGGAAGGAGAGGAGATGGAAATGCTGCCACCCCAGGCAGCCCCTGCCCCCCCATCAAGACACAGGGCCTCTCGGTCGATCTCCTGTGCAGAAGTGTGCAACTCCCCAGAGCGATTGTCTAGAGTCACGTACTGGCCACTCAGTCCCCCAGAGGCCAGGCTGAAAGAGAGCGGGGGATTCCAGTTGGTGGTGGTGCGCTCTGACTGCGGGTACTGCTGGTTCTCTCTCCCGGCGGCCCCAGGCACCAGCCGCAGGTCCTCAGCCAGGCTGCCAATGAGCACGCCCGCTGGCAGTCCCTCGTTCAGGCTGTACAGAAGCTCCGTGGCCCGGCTGTAACTGGCGAGACAGTTGAAGGGTCCCACGAAAAGGAAAAACAGGAACACATGCTGGAGTGGAGGGAAGGAAGAAGGCTCAGTACATACATACATACATACATACATACACACACACACACACACACACACACACACACGCAAATACAAAGATGAGAGTTAGAAGCCAGGGCGCCAGGGGTTGGTGCTGTCCCTGTCCCAATGTCCAGGAGCAAAACCTCTAGTTAGAATGGGGCAGAAAGGAAACTTGCTGCAAATGAGACGTATGTGGTTGAACACTATCTCCTAAACTTATTATTTCTCCTTGCTCGTTTTCTGATACCCACCCCCACGCCCCCATCACCATCATCATCCAGCTATCATTAAAAATCCCAAACCAGAAAGCATCCCTGGAAAGGAAACACGAAGGAGTGAGAGGGACTCCAAGGCAGGGACTGCGCAACATGACAGCGGAAACCCCCTTCGGCTATGGGGAGGGAGGGGCTGGTATTGGAGAATGCAGAGAGGTGGGCGATTCCTTTCTCATTGAAATGATTCAGTCATTAGAGTCCTAGAGCACAAAATGGGTTACATCTCTTTCCAGAAGGCCACTAAAAACAACAGCAATAGCAATAATAATATGAAGTACACGACAAGGCACCCGCAGCACCCCTACGCCCGCAATGCTTTCTATGGAGAAAGTGATTTTTATTTTATCATGCACATAAAAATAAAATTAAAATGAGATGAATCCCCACCTCCTACCAAGCCTCCTCCCACCTCCCCTAGGGGGAAGCGAAGTAAATGCGAAAAATGATTACGCAAAAACAATTTGTCAATTGCAGTGGACTATCAGACAGACGCCCGTGGCAGCTGTAGGAAATGATCTCCAAACCCCCGTCTCTAAAGCGGTTTGAGCGCACCCTTGGCCCCTCCACCTTGTCTTTCTGCTTCAGAAACTTCGTCTCTGGATCCAAGGACTCTGTTATTTCTTCCTGAAATGCAGACACATTATCCCAAACTCTCTTTCCCTCCCGCTAATCTTCCCCTGAAGTTTGGATAAAGGCGAAGGATTTGAAAAAAACAAAAAACAAAAAACCTTCAAGGAGTAGGAACTGTTTCACACAGTACTGCAACTTGTCCGGGGTGGTGGGGCTCCTAGATGCTTACCGGCAGGTTCCTGTGGTGCTGGTTCCTGGTGAGGTTCCTGGTGCTGCTCCTGGGACCATGTAGATGCCCCATATCCAGGCGCGGGTGCCAGGTCGCCGGGCGCCAGCTCACTGCCAGGGCCGGCGAGCTGCGCGCATTCCCTCGGCCGCGCATTCCCAGCGAGGCTGCAGTCAGCGCGCTCCAGAAGGGAGGAGGGCGGCAGAAGACACTCCCCCTCCGTTCATGCAAATCGCTGGGGAACTTCAGCCAATAGTCACCGTCTTGTGGATTAAGGATGGAGACTAACTGGGGTAAAAAGGCGAGGAGCAGAGGGCACACAGACGTGTATCCAGCCCTGGACACTGGAATGTTCAGACCTTGCCAGGTTAGCCCGAATGGGGGACTTGCCGGTGAAAGTCTGCACGGAGGTGCTGCCGGGTCGGGCACCTAAGCACTTGCCCACCGGCCTCCCTCCTGGCTGCGCCAGTCAGATTCCAAGTCTACAGGTTGCGAGCAAGAGAGGGAGAATTAAAACAAATAAATAAGCCTGCGTTTGTATCCAAATGCAAGAGAGAGAGAGACCGAGAGTAAGTCGGCGGCACGAAGCAATCACAGGAACAGTCCCCTAAAGCCTGTTCTGCCACCATTTCCTCCCAGAGACTGGATCAGGTAGTGTTTGCCCAGCGAAAGAAAATGCACTTTTTCTCAGAGGAGTCTCAACTTCTGGGTAACACTCATGATCCACAAAAACAAATATACGAGTTCAGTGACATGTTGCCACAAGCTTCAATTTTGATTCTTCGCTGTTGGTGGCAGAGCCTCATGCGCGTTTCCTAGTTATAGGCGCAGTGTCTCTGGGTGTCTGCCTTGTGATTATTAGAGACAGCCTCAGCTTCTGGCAGGAAGACCAGGAGAAAAGCAGTGTGCCTGTGTGCGTGCGTGTGTGTGTGTGTGGGGGGGGGGGGGTTGGTAATACAGAAGGGATCCTTTTTAACATCTTTCCATTTTAAACGAGAAGGTAGGTACTTACTGAAGCCTAAGTGAAAAAAAAAATTTGCTTTTCAAATTATTACTTCTTTTTATTTCTCCTTTGTCCTCCTTCCACCCTTGCCCCCAGTGTCTATGGGAAAAAGTGGCCCTTTAGAAAGAAATTCTGAAACTGAGACAGGAGGATCACAGGTTTGAAGCCAGTCTCAGCTACTTATTGAGGCCCTCTGCAACTTACTGAGACCCTGTTTCAAAATAAAGAATGAAAAATAGGGCTGAAGGTGTAGCTCAGAGGTAAAATACCCCTGGGTTCCATCCCCAGTACCACAAAAAGATATCCCTTGTGGCTCTGATCTTAAGTAGCCCTGTGTCTTGGAATCACCTAACTTCTGGGCTAATTTCCTCATTTATAAAACAGGGCTGGTGGAAGACTCCAATGCATCCAGTCTGTGAAATACTTTCTGATCTTCAGAGCATGTATTGAATAATAGAAGATACCATTCAGCCCTTCCCTGAGTAGATATTTCTCTTCAGCACTAGGTTTCCAAGTTGCCCCATCACTGTCTTAAATGTAAATCCTTTCCTGCTGAATAACCAGCAACCGAGCCTTGGACAGAAAAAGGGCTTCCCCCTGAGTCAGAGAAATCTGACTTCTCTGTGCTTTTCAAAGGAGCTAGTTTAATTTTCTTCTACTCTCTGCTAAGTAGAATATAAATTGTTTGCCTGAGCTAATTGTTTTGCTTCTGACCCTTCCTATTTTCTCCTCATTTCCATTAATCCTAGTGACAGAGTCCTAAATATTGACAACACACTACATCAAAACACCTGGTGTGTAACAGCTTGTGATTGCTCAAATGGTGCTATACATGGGTTGATGAACAAAACAATATTCCAAATCCGTCATATAATAGGAACCTGGCTCATAAAATAAGCTCCCACAAGTTCTTTACAGTGAATTTGGAGTCCTGAGAAAGAGACAAACCGGCATAGACACGAGCACACGAGGATCTGGGTTTAAGGCCATTGTATAGCCTGGAAACAAACCACAACCAGGAAAACATGATTTGCGTCCCCTTCCCTCAGCTGCCAGTTCTGCCTACAGCTGAGCTTTTTCCAGTATTTACCAATCTTTACCAAATATTTATGTTGAGGTTTGTAGCAGAAACATACCAGACTCAAAAAACAAGTACCAAACTTTTTCTGAAGTATGTTTAATTTATGTCTAATTTATGACTTCATGCAATAACTTTAGCTCCTAGAAGTTAGGGGCACATGGCCAAAGTTAGGCAAACCTGTCATTGTTTGGAGAACCTTCATTCATGTAGATAGCAAATGCATTAAGTTAGATATCTCCACACTGCTTGTACCTTCTCCAACTGGCTAAGATATTTTTTTATGTAAATATAGGAAGGTCTTTTGCAGTTTTTATTTTTTTCATAAATACATTACATAGCAAATATTGTTTATGAAGTATACTGGAGTAACATTTTCCCTTTGTATTTATTTTCTCAATTGTCTTTAATTTTCTTTGGACCCTTAGGCATCATTTCCCTACTTTGTAGTGGATACTTTAGGTACAGATGCACTTTTATAAATGTTCCTCCACAGCCAGGCATGTTTGCACACATTTGTAACCCCAGTACTTGGGAGGCTGAGACAGGAGGATCACAGGTTCGAGGACACTTTCAGCAATGTAATGAAACTTTCAGTAACCTAGAAAGACACTGTTTCAAATATAGAAAATAAAAGAGATAGGATATGTTTTGGAGGTAGAATGCCTCTGGGTTCAATCCCAAGTACCACCAAAAAATAAAAATAAAAATAAAAATTGAAGTGTCCCTCCCACCTGACCATGGGACAGTCTTGGTTTTCTTGCCATATCCTCCAGATGCTCCCTATAGAAAGGATTATTACTGCTTCTTCCCTTTGCCAAACTGAAAAGAAATTAAATCTACCCATTCAATCATAATTTTCCCAGTGCTTCTTAAAAGCATGAACTTATGAAATACAACAAAGGCTATTCATATAAGTTGATATACAGGAATTGAAGGCATTCTGGGACTCATGTTTGGAATGACAATAATAACCACCTTTGTTTTAAGTTACTATGCTTGTTGTAATGTCCCTGAATGGAAATTTGTCATCAAGATTGGGAGATCTTGGCACAATGCTACGTAATATCTTACATGTCACATGTCAGACTTCTAACTAAACTACTTGTTATCATCTTTCCTCTTTGAAGATCTAAGCAGACATTTCATGAAGCTTTATCCTTTTCAATTGGGCTTAAAAAAGAGTTAGAAAAGACCAAATAAGTTTCTTTGTTCCTTTGCACCATCTTCCTGGGCATTGTGAAAGCATTCCCAAACTCCTACTCCTTATTATGCCAGCCCTGTGACCTACCATCTGGTGTCACATATTTCTTTCTAAAGTTTATTTAGAAAGCTTCTACAGTATTAGTCCCTTGAAAATAATACTTATGAACTTCTCAGATGTCTCAGTTGCTCTGGGTCTATTTCCCAGGTGTTTTGTAAGAAATGATCTAGAAGAATAGTTAGATTATATGCCTCCCAAGCCTATTTTTTCTATGGACAAATATACCAACCTGATATAATAGTTGAAACTCTGAAATGTGCTGGAAGATTTGCATTCTATTCTCTGGGTTGTTCTTAAATTCCTGTGTGATGTGATGTTAGGCAATTCATTGCATTTCTGTTTCAATTTCCTATGAAAACACTCCAGGGTCCTACATGTACATATATGCATGAAGTGGCTTACCTTATATTTGTCATTGGCAGATATTGCATGGTGATACTCAGGTTAACTTGATTTTTACTTATTGCATTATATCACTAAAATGTAATAATATATTTTAAACAATATATTTAAAATAATATATAAAGTTTAATAACATATTTTGTTTACTGTGATTTTATCTAACAATAAATATGTGAGCATGTTTATATTTGTTTGAAGTACCATATTCAAACTGTACATTTAGTAAACATTCTCTAAATTATTTAAATTTTTTGAAATACTGTGCTTTACAAGCAGCTTTAACTTGTATTTTAAAATTCTGATCCCACCATTTAAAGTATTATTATCGTTATTTAGTATTGGGAATTAACCCCGGGGTATTCTTCCAAGCTATAGTCTCAACTCTTTTATATATTATTTTGAAACAGGGTTTCACTAGGTTGCTGAAGGTCTTGCTGAGTTTCTGAGGCTGGCCTTGAACCTGTGATCTTCATATCACAGTCTCTCAAGTACTGGGAGTTCAAGTGTGTGCTTCCATGCCTGGCTGAAAGTATTTTAATAATAATATGGTATCCACAAAGTTCCATATCATTAATATACACAGAGATATTGAAAACTGAGCCATAAACCAATCATGTTCTCCTTAAGATTGAAAATAAATGTAAATTTAGAATGTTATCGTATTCTAAAGCCATTTCATTTATTTGTCCTATTAATAGAATATTGAAATCAGAAGTTCCTTTGATACTCAATATGTATTTGTGTATATAATATCTATATTATTCATATGCATATATGTAAACAATGTAGACAACATATAATGTAAATATATTAAATACATATAATGAAATGTGTACAAGGTAATTGAGTAATATAAATCTTTTTCTGATTCAGTAAAAAAGGTTAAGGAATGCTCATAGTTTGAAAACCAATATAATATTTGAGAAATAATGAAATGACCATTTGCTGAGTATTAATTATATTCTGTACAGGCTTCTCATGCTCATGATTTACATAACAGCTTTATAGTGTAGTTATTATTTTGCCAATTTACAGCCACACAATACATACTTGTCCAGTGTCTGTGGTGATCAAATTCTCATCTGTGGCCTCCAGAGTGCATGAGTTTTTAACTCTGATACATCCTTCTCTGCCGGAGGCCAGCCCTCGAGGTAGTGGGGTCGGGGGTCCTTCGATAGGTGTGGATTGAGACAAGGTGGAGAGAATATGCTCACACGCACTATAGAGGAGCATCTGTTTATTGCTTGTAGTAGCTGTTTTTTATACTATCTTTTTTGCAGTGAGGCATATAGAACAGGAATTTTTACAGTCTTATTTTTCTAAAGGTTGAGTAGGTATATCTTTAACTAGAAAAGTCATTTCCCATGGTGTTTGATGGGATTAAGAAAACAGTAAATGTTACAAAATACGATACATCTATAAAGATTCTTTTAGTACAAAGCAGTGTTAAAGGTTAACAACGAATAGTCTCTAGTCATTAGTTTAAATCTTTACAATTTGTTTAGCTCCTTTAAGCAGTATTCTTATCTTTTTCTCAGGCAGCTAGAGAGTTAATATGTCCGGTGAAGTTCCCGGGAGACAAGGGGGAAGTAGACAAACTATCTGTCTTAAAGCCTTCTTTACTCATAGATAAAATAGTAGACCTAAGTCTCTTTGGCTTATTTATTTTGTTTCTATACCTGTGTGCTGAGAGGAAACATAAGGCTGTTTAGTAACTAAGCTTGCAAAGCCCGTTTCCTGACTGTTTGTATGTGGTTAGTGAATTTCTTATGGGTTGTCTTGAGGCACTGCTTTTTCAGCTAAGAGATCACTTCCATCAGGCTACATGTTTCTAAGAAATTTTCCTTTACAATTAATGTGAAAGCAAAACCCAAAGCACCCAAAATTTGCAGAATATAATATAATGCAAAGTGGGATATGCCACGCATTCCTTCTTTTGGAATCGTCTGCCTTGCAGGACTCCAAAGGACCCAGCCTTGCTCAAGATCCAGCTATTAAGGAGCTGTGGCACTTCTCACCTGAACTGGTAGATCTAGGGCATATGTATATTTAGTGCATTTAAACTCAACAAACATTTATCACTTGTCTATCATAACAACAGCAAAACATTATGGAGGCACAGCTTTCTTATATGATGTCTTTTTTAAATAAGATGTTGTTTTGAAGCAAAAGCTTCTTTAGTTCATTACTACTTTCTAAATGCATGTAGACACAACTTACCTGTCTGTGGCTTGCTTAGATCTGCCAGTTTGCAAACTTAAAATATATGGTGTAGGCATGTTTGTGTGTATATCTGAAATTATTGCAACGTTCTAAGTTATTTTTAGGATCATGTAGTTAGCCCTTATTTTAAAAATCAGTTAATAGTAAGAGAAACAACCATGCACAGCTCCTTCAGAATTTAAAAACACTCTTATTTCTTAAAATAGTACCACAGTTTTGTCTCAGGATTGTCTGACAGAAGAAGATAATTTAGGAAAACAGCATTTTTTCCACCGTCTATTACTAAGACCAAAAACTTCTTAAGCATTACTGTAAACACTAATTCCTTTCTTTTGTAGTATTTCATCAAATTTTTAAATTTGCCGAAATACTTATATCTTTTGGACAAATTATTTTTCAAGTATATCAGGCAAACTTTAAAAAAATTGTACCTCATTTTCCCTATATAACTTAGAAATTAATTGTGAGACCAATAAGAAATCAGCATATTGGTTCATTTGCTAAAAAATCTGGACAGTTAGATTAGTAAATAAATATACATTTACACTACTTTTATGAAGAGGATGATAATAAGCTAAATTACTGCAATACAAACTTGTATTCTAAAATATGTACTGCTGTACTCTGTGATTCATAAATGACACTTTTATAAGCATTAATCTCTTCTAGTTAGTTTTCTATGTTTTAGAAAACTTTGTGTTAATCTATTTCACATTTTTTTTCCTTTTCCTATATTTGCAAAACCCAATTAGCATCATTTTATAAGTATAGCTGGGCAAAGTCACTAGAAAATCCCAAGTTTAATTTTAGCTAACATTTTCAACTTTCCCTCCTTATTCTCAAAATAAATTTTAAAAGCCATTTTCAACTCATTTGAATTTCACATTCTTTTTTCTCACTTCTGGTAGAGGTGATAATGAGCAGTGAAATCATCAAAAGAAAAGGTGGTGGGATTGAGGAGGAGAAGAAATGAAGGGCATGGAAAATCCACAAAGTGGATCAGCAGTTGCTGAATAATGAATGGTTAACTAAATGCAGTTTATTGATGATGTATATGCCTTCCTCCCTGGAGCCAGTCCCCAGGAGACTTGAAAGAAGGGAGAAATACTGGCTGTGCATAGAATAAAGAAATCGCAAACCCTATAAATTAGCATAGAAATTAGGTCAGGGCCAAAACAAATCCATTGAAGGAGAGAAAGAATTTTGAATTTCTTTTTAGGGCACTGATCCTGTCTTTCTTCAAATATCTCTTCCTCATTCTCACAAACTGAAGTGTTATATATGGGAAAGTTAAATGAAAATTTATGCTCTGATAATATTTTTACATAGTTCTTTGCCTGGCTTTATAAAAAAATCTCTTTTTATTTTATTCTGTGAATCTAAGGTGAGATTATTAAAAACTGCATGACTGTTCAGATTTCAGTGTGTGTGGTACATAAAAGCATTGAACATGTATTGTAGAGTCGGTGAAAAGTTTTATCACTGTTGTAAGAAGCCAACATTTCATGGTGGTGTATCTGTGATAACTAGCTGCTTCTTTCTGGATGTCTTTTTAGGAAGAGATTAGAGGTTGCCGACCTCAATTTCATTTATGGCTAACAGCTACCAATTATTGAGCATCTAACTTTTGCCAGGTGTGTGCCCAGGTTTCTGAAAGTTAATGATGACACCATTTTACAGATGAGGAATCAGAGACTCAGAGGTTAAATAGGTTGCTTGGGTCACACAGCAAGGAACTAGTCAAGTTAAAATTGAAAAAGGAAAAAATTGAGGTCATTTATTATAATGTCAGTGAGCCTTTTTTTTTATTAAGTAGACCCATAAATATATTCATTGAGGTAAGCACATATGTTGAATATTGGATATATGATTACAAACAATGCTTAGAATCTGATAGCAACAGAACCTTATATATAAAATAGACAAAACTTCCTGGAAAACTGAATAATTATGGATTTCAATAAAAATGTACATAGAATATATTCATTACAGAATGGGCATTTTCTAGCCAGGCATGGTGGTGCACACTTGTAATCCCAGTACTTGGAAGGCTGAAATCCAAGGATATGGGTTTGCAGCCAACCTCAGCTACTTACTGAGGCCCTCTGCAACTTAGTGAGACTTTGTTTCAAAAATAAAGAATAAAAATAGGACTGGGGGTGTAGCTCAGAGATAGAATATCCTTCAGTTCAATAACCAGTACCGCAAAAAAAAAAAAAAAAAAAAAAAAGGATAAAAGAATGGGTATTTTCTTCTACTCAAATTACATGGACTGTCCAGAAAAGGATGAGGGTTTTTATTAGCTTTTTAGGATTATATGGCAACAAAACATTTATTTGGTAAAAAATAATGTGCTTTCTGAAAATGAAAATAAATATCCCCAAGATCTTCCAATTCTTAATTGTAGATGATATTTAAATCTAATTAAATTAATATCAACTTTATTTAGAATACAATGACAATAATGTACTTTTTTGTGGATTTATCTATGTTACGAATAAATACTTTATTAATTAGATTTAAATAGGATTGAAAGCAAGGCTTGGTAGTGCATTCCTGTAATCCTAGTACTTGGGAGGCTGAGACAGGAGTATTACAAGTTCTATGACAGCCTCAACAACTTAGTGAAACTCTTGGTAATCTAGCAAGACCCTGTTTCAAAATAAAAAATAACTAAGGGCCAGGGGTATACCTCAGAGATAGAAAAGCCCCTGGGTTCAATCCCTAGTACCAATAAGAAAGAAAGAAAGAAAGAAAGAAAGAAAGAAAGAAAGAAAGAAAGAAAGAAAGAAAGAATGAATTGAGTGCTGCTAAAGAAATTTTATTAATAATTTTAACTATTCATGTTTTTACTACTCAAATTAAGTCAAACAAATATAGATAAGATACATATTGTATTGTTAGACTAATATTTATCACTACCCAGAATTTAGACCTTGTATAATTCAAAGCTAAGAAAATAGAAATTAAGGAATTTATGTGGGAAGCATTATTTTAGTGGTATGTTTATGAAATGAAAGGAAATAAAAAATCCCTTGAACGTACCCAAACCATGGGATATTTTGTATACAGGAACAATTTTTCTAATTTTGGGTATGTATATCCATATTCTACTTTCTTCAAAGGAAAAAAAAAAGCATTAAACCATGATTACTGCTACTTCCATATTCCAGTTCCTTTTGATAAAAACCTGAATCTATTAGAGTCCTGCCAGAGCTTGTGAAACTATTCAGTGACGATCATAAAAGGCATTTTACACACAGCATACACCAGTCATAAAGCTGTGAAACCTCAGTATCCTTGCTAGCTGTGAGCAAGAATATTTTAGCGATACTGTGGGATTTTGGAATCAAGATTGAGTCCAGGTGCCATCTCCACATAACTGTATGATATTTAAAATAAGCTCTTTGAGGCTAGCCATGGATCCTTCAAATCTGCGTCATTGCCAAAGGCTGTCTTAGGTGGTACACAACAGCCTACAGGTAACCCCCTTAATACTACAGTTAAAGTTGGGCATGGTGATGCATACCTGAAATCCCAGTAGTTGGGTGGCTGAGACCAGAGGATCACAGGTTTAGGACAGCCTTAGCAAGACTGTCAGCAACTTAGAGAGACCCTGTTTCAAAAAGAAAAATAAAAAGGGTTGAGGGTGTAGCTCAGAAGAGAATGCCCCAGGTTCAATCTCCAGGACCACAAAAACAAAACAAACAAACAAAAACCAAACACACACTCGAAGCAGCAGCATGCAGCACTTTATTTTTTTTTTTTAATTTTAAAAGGATGAGTTTTCACTTAACCACTCACAATTAATCATAAAATATTGGAATCATTTAGTCAGTTTTATATCTTTCTCTCCACTGGGCTTTGGTGAGTAAATGGCATATTCCTCAGAGCTTAACAGACACTAGCAGAAACAGCACAGAAGGCATGAGCCTCTTGTCCTTGCTGCTATTGCTTTCCTTTTGAGCCCATCACACATTTATAGTTCACTTTCCATTACTTCTGTGACACTGCAGACGTTGTTCTTAATTGTGCTTCTTTGCTCCTTATGCCTCTGTGCTATGTTGTCTTTGCTAGTTTTTCTTGTTTCTCTTTCCATTTTTCCTTTCTTTGCTTTTGCCCCCACCTGTGACTGGGGTCGGCCACTGGGCTACATCCCTAGGCGATTTCATTTCTTGTTTTGAGACAAGGTCATCCTAAGTTGCCCAGAATGGCCTTGAACTTGCAATTCTCTTGCCTAAGCCTCCCCAATAGGTGTGATTACAAGCCTAGGACTCCTCGTCTGATCCTCTTTTTCAGTCTTTAATTATAGGTTCATCTAAAGGTCTCTTCTATTTTCTTCTATAGTCACTCACTGGGGAGCTCTTTCATTATAATTCTTTTCATCCATTTCTATACTTAGGCCTCCCAAATCTATTTTCAAAGCCTTCAAATTCTATGCATCTCTCAATTTTTCTGTCATTAGGAGACATCATCTAGAGTTGAAAAGGCTTTTCTCCCCAGGTGACTCTTAAGCATTCTCCCTAAGGATACTCCTTCCCTCTTAAGCAAAATGGCATGTTCTAGGTCAAACAATCTGCATATGAAAATGCTTCTATCAAACACACACACACACACACACACACACACACACACACACACACACACACACACATAGGCTTATATGCTTCTGAAGGGTAGTTCATCAGTATATTTATTTCTACATCCAAACTATTATGAAACCAATAACCATTAGCGCCATCTGTTGGAATAAGTCAGGATTGAGGTTCCTAGTTTTGTTTTCACCATATCATACATACAGGACTGATTGTTCTTGGAGCATAGTAGGTGAAGTTTGAAGAAGGCACATAGTGGAATAAGGATGCCTCAAAACTCGACTAATGTATGTATGTGCGTGTGTGTTATATATAAATTGTCAAAATATTCCTATCAAATATGAATAAGTGTTTCCAATTTAAAATTTGTAGGCTATTACTTAAAATATTTTACTTTATACAAGATCATACAGTCATAATTTTAGTCTTCTCAAACATTACCTCAATTCTGATACTATATTCCTGAATATACTATGCTGTACAGTTCTACAGGCTGAAAAATCTAATTTAGAGAAGGTAGAAGGATAGAGTATTTTCAAATTTCAATTCTTCACTCTGTTTTTTTCAGGACAGTCTATTTTTAGCTTATTTTCCCAAGGCATTGCACTCTTTCTTTCTTAAGCTACTGTGGTTTAGATAATAAAATATGTGGTCAACTTAAATCAACCATACTTACAAGAAAATCGATGAAAATATAATTCTTACAAAGACTTCCATATTCGTGTGGCATGGTCACTGTACTTTTCCTCTCCTGAAGATAGGCAAAAATGGAAAACAGAAGAACTACAAGAATCAAATTGTAAAATGAATGGAATGTTTATTCACAACAGGCAAAGTCTGGAAGGATCCAGCCAATAGAAATGGAACACTTCCAGCCATATGTCTTTGCCTCCTTCTGTACTGCTCAGTGCTTCCATGCATTCTTCCTCTGGGAACCTCCTTTTCTGTTTCAAAGGCTGGCCAGTTTCTGCCACTAAACACATAATTTCTTTCTTTTTTTTTTTGCGGTACTGGGGGTTGAACTCAGGGGCATTCTACCTCCGAGCTATACCCCCAGCCCTATTTTTTTTATTCTTTATTTTGAAACCGAGTCTCACTAAGTTGCGGAGTGCCTCACTAGGTAGCTGAGGCTGGCCGCGAACTCGGATCCTCCGGTCTCAGCCTCCCGAATACTGGGATTACAAGCATGCACCACCACGCCCGGCTAAACACATAATTTCTTTAACTGCATGGGATACTTCTCAGAGTATGGGAAGCCAGAGATCTGGGAACCATCCTTCTTCACTGAAGGGCACTTTCATGCTTCTATTCCTATAGTGTATCAAATCAGGGGACAGGGCATTTTTTCCCTTATTTCAAAAGAAGGAGAGAGGATTTCACTGTAGACTGTGGATATGAACAAAGGGAAAGAGTCTTGTTTGTGAGACTAGTCTTGGTGACTCAAAAGACCTGGCTTCAAGTCCTAATTCTACAAGTGACTGGTAGTGTTTCTGTGAATTTTGAACTTCGAAGACTATTTTTCCCTTTTAATAAAAACTATAGAAAAATTTCAGCACTTACCATTTGCCAGACACTGGTTTAAGAAAATTTTAATTTTTACAACCTTTTTATAATCTAGAAGAAAATGTATTTATTTTATTTATTTATTTATTTTTATTTTTTAGCATGGATTCTTTTATACATTTCTTGAGTAGAACAGGGTTACATAAACATTTATGACATATCAATAATTATCAGATCACAAAAAGCACCACTTCTTTGTTTTACACATACAGCTCACATTCTTAACATAGCCTGGTAAAGCAAACTTTCTAGAGTCATAAAACCATACTCCTTTAGGGTCATATCTTTACTTTCCAAGAAGTAGGAGGGTCTTTCATCTACGCATCCTAGGGGCAATCTCTAGACTTCGAGACGCCAATGTAGCCATAGCAGAAGAGACAGTATAATTGCTCATATATGTAGATAGCAACTGCCAGGGGGGGAGGGGGCCCAGCTGGGCTCCCACACCTCCCCCGTTATAATTTTAAAATGCACAAGGACTGTGCCTGTCTTAGGTCGTTTCCTACCAGGTGATTAATCTTACCCGTCATGGGATCTCGATGAGTCATTCAACGAGTCCTGTCTTAGGTTGATTTGCCCTGAGAAAATCGAACCCGTCATTGACTACCAGGCCCTGTGCGAGGCAATGCTTGCAGTTTTATTCCATGTAAATCTACTCATATACTAACATAGGCACTGATCACAAGGCGTATAACAAGTGGTAGATTGCATAAACCTAGAATGACTATTGCTGTTGCTATGATAACTCCTCCTAGCAAGGAGGTAAATGAGAACCAGGTAGTGACCAAGGCTTGGAGCCGATCTACAAATGTCCTAGCTGTTTCTGCCAGGTTAATAGAAGTGGGCTCCGCATTATGTAGATACAAAATCTCCGGGTGTAATTTTAACAAACCTTTTTTTTTTTCATCTTACCCTTATTTGGTGCATTGTAATTACACATCTTTGTTAGGTACAAGCTAGTATAGGTAAATGTATTTAAAATGTTCACTACAGTTCCTGACACAGAAGAAGTTCATTAAACACTCTTTATAATACTAATTCCTTTCTCCTCTTTCCTTCTCCTTGCCATCATTTCATTCAAATTAGACCATGGTTATTTTTATTTTCAGTATATCATATAATTACTGCTATTTCTGTACCTCTGCTAGCACATTTTCCTTCAATTAAAAATCCCTATATTGCCTCCTTTAATCCACTTTTGTGGTGGCTTCATCCACATCAATTTTGATTCACAGGAGCTTGCATTTAACTTGGAGATTCTCATATCATTTCATTTATGTTTCATTGTAAGATTTTGGATGTCTTTACATTTTCTTCTATATAATTTCTGGGCAGCATAGAACTTACTTGTATGAACTTGTCAATGAAGTTTACTTACTTCAATATTTTATACAAACAGCATATCAGTGAGGATTACTTACCCACATGTTTGGGAATATCGTAATTATTTACCGTAAATTACTAAATATTTAATATGTGTTTAAAATGGGATGAAAATTTTTAATGTTTCCTGATATGTTTAATAAATATATTTCTGGATTTTTTAAGTAATTTATAATATCACTAACATTGTGTAATTGTACTCGTGTATGATGTTCAATACATGGTGTACAGTGATATTACCATTATTAATAAGTTTTAAATTTTATTTTCAATATGTAAGACCAAAGAACATATATTATTGTTGAAATACTTATTTTTTTAATTTGTTGTTGCTGTTGTATTGAAGATTGAACCCAAGGGCATTCTACCTCTTGGCTATACCTCTAGTCCTATTTTATTGTTTTATTTTGAAATGGGGTCTTGCCAAGTTACCTTATGCTAGCTTGAGTCTGAGATCCTTCTGTCTTAGCCTCCCAAGTACTGAGATACAGCAATGAACCACTGTACCCAGCTGAGATACTAATTATCTTGAAAATGAAAAAATGTCTTCCATGTTTTTCTTTTTGGGAGAATTGATTATTTTCCTTATTGCTTTATTACATAATATGGGTGCTATATTTCTTTCAAATGTTTCATAAGTTTCTTAAATATTTGCTCTATCTTGATTTATATCTTCCCAACTAAATAATAAGATATGTATGGATATAGTAAATATAGACCAGTCAGATAATCATTGCTCCATTATTTTTAAGTGGCTGGAAGCAATAACCTCTTAGGCTTTTATGTTTTTAGTAAATACTCTTAAATGCCTTTATTCTCTGCCTGTTTGGGTAGTATCTGCCAAGACACTATTTTAATTGGTATAGTAATATAGATTAACATAAAGGTTATTTGACTATTTATTATGTAGCTCTTTGATGTATGCATAAATAACTTAAATATGTTTTCATCAGAGTTAATATATAATATAGTTTTCATACCTGCTATATATATATACATATATATAAATATAAATATAAATATAAATATAAATATAAATATAAATATAAATATATTTTTATACCTGCTAGATGGATCTCCTAGCATCCAGAGACTGTTGGCCCATGAGATCTGCTAATCCATTTTTTTCTTTCCTCAGTCAGATTCTTCCCAGAAGTTAATCAAATGACAATAATTTAAAAGTTTCTTGCTCCTCCATGAAAAATATGTCTTCTTGATAAATTAGTCTTTCATATTTGGCTGTAATTTAAAATGTAAGAGCAAGCCACGGAGAATGCAGAACAAGTAAAACATGCCTTGACCCAGTTATACACATGTCTTCTACTTCCTTATTGGCTAGATTTCACATCTCTCCCTGTCTGTAAGAAATATAGACCTTCTAGCTGGGTGTAGTGAAGCATGCAGGTAATTTAAGTGACTCAGGAGGCTGAGGCAGGAGGATTCCAAATTCAAGGCCATATTAGGCAGCTTAAAAAGGCTCTGTCTTAAAATAAAATAAAGACTGGGGATTGTAGCTCATTGGTAGGCTGTTTGCCCAGCATGCACTTATAATAATGTCAACAGAAAGTTTAAGAAGCTTGTCTAAGGTTGAAATACTGGTAAATGTGAAACTGGAATTTAAACTCAGCACTCATAACAATCTCAATATTATTAATATTTGCATATTTGGTAAGAAAATATCTAATGTTATTTTATGTTCTTATGTTTTATTACATATTATGAACTTATTTAATTTATAAATAATTTGTTCCAAATATCCATTGCACTGAAAAACAATTTTAAAAGGTTTGTAAAAGCAACTTTAGTGTCATCTAATATATATCCATACAATAGTGCAACCATTGAGCATGCTATCAGCAAACACATATGTTTATATATATATATATTCATATACACACATATACATATATAGTATATAGCCTGAATATATAGAATATATGCTTATTCATATAATAAATAAGAACATATTATATAATATATAGCTATATAAGTTACATATATACATATATATCGTATTTATAGCAAAAAGCATTAAGTGAAGCTGTTCCATTATCTCTCGTGGTATGCCTGATTTGAAAAAAAAAGTCTTAATTTTTCATTCTCTTCATATTTTTAAATTTCATATTATATCTGTTACATTATAAGGTGACTAGCCAAGAAAGAGGGCAAAGTACTCAAAATAGACCATATGCATTATGAAATGATAGAAATTCTGTTTCCCCAGCCTGCCAAGCAAACTTAATATTTTAGTAACTCTAAGCATAAAAATATTCTTTGTATAATGTCTTATATAAGCAGTAGATAGATTTTTGGTTTTCTCTATTATGATTTACATATACTTTTCAGAAGCTATACAGAAGTTTGATTTTCCTAGCTACCTCTTTAGTACAAAACACAAGTTGTATTTTAGAATGGCTTCTTGTTATTGTCTGCTCAATAGAAAATAATATGAGGAACATAAAGTACTAAAGAAGATGCTGAATTTCTTGCGAGAATAGAAAGAAGTGCTCTCTGGTGTGTTAAACTCACTCCAAGGACTGCTTACTGGATAAAGAAACACATTTTATTGCCTCAAAATTTCAGGTACATATAAAGTTACAAATTTCTATATACGTCCTAGAAAAAGTAGATACAGAAATGAAATACAGAATTTATAAGCTTGAAGGTTTTGTGTTTTGTGCTTAGAGATTGGTGTCTTTCTTTTGATTTAGATTAACATCAACAAATTATAGTTAGCATAATACTGAGAGCATGGGCTATGATGTAATGCTGTATTTTATATGTTTAATGAAACCCTTTAATAATCCAAAATAGAATTAATTTAGGTCAACTCAGATTTGTTTAACCTGTATAATTTACAGTTAAAATTATCTATTAGAATCTTACAGAATTAGAGAAGCAGAATCCTTAGTATATGTTTCACATTTTAAACATCTCAGCTTATATACAAGGAAACTAGGCCTAGAGAAATTAAAGTCATATCACTATATAGATGAATAAAGGAGAGGTAGGATGTGTTGACTCTATTTATTGTTATATTATTATGTTACATATTTATCTATTATTGTAGTGATAAATTTTCAATTGTGGCCATAATAATTTTTTTTTTCTTTTTGTGGTACTGGGGATTGAACCCAGGGGCATTCTACCTCCAAACTACATCCTCAGTCCTATTTTTTTTTCCTTATTTTGAAACAGGGAAACAGGGTCTCACTAAGTTGTGGCAGTCCTCACTAAATAGTTGAGGCTGGCTGTGAACCTTCCGGTCTCAGCCTACCAAGTACTGGGATTACAAGTGTGCCCCACCAAGTCTGGCCCATTGTGATGTTTTTATAACTAAACATGAAGGTGTTTACTACATATGATTTAAATAACACAGAATGAACAACAACAATATTGAAACAATGCTATACTTACATGTGTATTTATTAATTTGGTATTACAAAAAATTTATTTATGACTTTAAGAAGCTTAATATACATTCTCATCTTCTTATTCCATAAGTTACAAAACCATTTTAGTCATCTCAAAGAATAAATATCCCTTGTAGAGTCTTTGAGATTATACTGTATGGATAATTACATATAATTGTCTTATTGCAAAAATATATTTATTTCAGAATCTTTACTCTTTTGTACCAAAATAATTTTAATGTAGATTTACAGTTTTAATTTTGGCATTTGTTCAATAGTATTTTCTATTACTATATTCTTTCAGAGAAATTATTAGTAAAATATTGCTCCCAAGAAATGGGCTACAGTGGGAGTCCTTTTTCTTTTAGCTGTCACTCAAAATATCAAAATAGCTAAAAATGGAACTAAAATATTATATTGTCCTTTATCTCTACCTACTCATAGGTTTCTAATTTTTTGTCAAGCATTTTAAAAATTTTATATGTTTACAAAACCTTATTTATAATTTTTGATGCTCTTGTAGCTCTAAATAAATAAAGTTATAGCCCAGTGAAGTGGCCCATGCCTGTAATCCCAGGACTTAGGAGACTGAGACAGAAAACTAAACACAAAAAGCAGCCTACTCAATAAATCATCAAGTAAACTTTACAAACATTTGTGAAAAGAAGAAAAAAATAATAACCAAAAATCATATTAAAAAAATCAACAGCTCTTGCCATCATGGGAATGCAAATCAAAACTACAAGATTTTATATCATTCCAATTAAAATGGCAGTAATCAAGAATACAAATAACAATCAATACTGGGAAGCATGTGAGGAAAAAGGAACTTTTATTCACTGTTGCTAGGAATGCAAATTAGTATAGGCACTATAAAAAACAGTGAGGAGGTTCCACAGAAAAGAAAGGAACCACTCTCTGATCCATCTATACCATTCATCAGTATTTATCCAAAAGAACCAAAGTTATTATGCCATAGATATACATGCATACCCATGTTTATAGCAGCGTAATTCACAATAGCAAGTTATGGAACAGGCATAGATGTCTATCAGCAGATGAATGGACAAAGAAAATGTGATATATATACACAATGGAATTTTATTCAGCCATAAAGAAGAATGAAGATATGCCAATTGCAGGAAGTTGGATGGAACTTTACAGCACAATAGTAAGCAAAATCAGCCAGAAAGTTAAATGTTTTATGTTTCCTCTCAGATGTGGAAGCTATAGTGAAAAAAAAAAAGAAAAGGGAAAAGTAGAATGGGGGTGTCTCATGAAAATAGAAGAAAAGCCAGTAGAGTAAAAGAAGGTGTGGAAGAGGGGGGAGGAGAAGGAAGACTTTTCAGATGTGTTTGGGAACAAATAATCATCATATGCCAATAATGACAATAATTTAGCATTGGTTAAGGATATTTACATATGTAAAATAGTTCTACTTTTGTTTTTTTAAAGAAGGGAATTATGAATATAAAACTTAGTCTAGCAGACTAGCCCTCTCATTAATCTAAGAGGAAGACAAGAGTTTTTTAAGTTGGATAGTGAGTTATTGTTTTTTTTTCTGAATTTATTTTTGTGTTACATTATTTCATTTTTCAAACACTACACAATATGTGTATTGACAAGTAATTATAGCAAATATATATTTTATATGTCATATAAAGTATGTTATATATTTTGCAGAAATTTGTTTGTGGAAAAATATTATTAGAACTCCTGAGTATGAGTAAATTTACCTTTTCTGGAAGCCAAAAGATTATAACTGGAATTAACTTATTATTCAATAATGTGGTATTAAGAAATCCAAGATAAAGTTATATAGAAAAGTGAATGATATTCAGACCTCTTTTCTAGAGGCAGAAGGATAATAAAATTTTTATAATACCATGTTATATGAGAAATACAAAATGTTTGTGGGATATAAAAGAAATCCATTAAGTCCTGAAGATTTTATGGAGATTAAAAAAGTAACTAGAATTTAAAAGTTAAGACTATTACAAGCCAGGCATGACAGTATGCACCTATAATCCCAGAACTTGGGACACTGACACAGGAGGATTGCTGATTAGAAGCCATAGAGGTCAGTCTTAGCAATTTAGTGAGAACTTTGGCAACTTTGTGAGAACTTGTCTGAAAAAAAGAAAAAAAAAAAAAGCTAAGAACATTACAAAAGAATTACCAGGCAGAAAAGTGGTAGAGAGGGCAGCATAATTAGAAATGTTCAGGGCTCACAAAGTGAGGCAGTTTTGAGAAGACAAGTCACCCATGATTATGTTTTGAGGCCATAAAGTAGACTTGTTACCTGGGTTATAGCAGAGAAGAAAACCAAGTTGAGAGTCTTGTGACTTCCATTATAACACATTTGAATGATAACTGGTAAGGAGTTGAGAAAACTTCAGGATGATTGTGATTTATATCTTGTTTATCTTTAGATGATTGCATAGGTTTATTTTATATAAAGAGGACAATCTGTTGAGTTTTTTGAGTTTCATATTCCTTTTTGAAAAAAGAATTGTAATAATGTTTAGAACTATAGAACAATATCTGGAGAGAGGTGACATTTAGAGATCTGATCTAGTTATATGTGTACATAAAACCACCTTAAGTGGCAGATGAAACCATGGACTTGGTAAAATCATCTATGGATTGTGGCAAGGAAAATAGGAGAATGATTCAGAAGTAAAAATCTGGATTATAATAATCAAGAAGAGTCAATCATGAAAGGCTGAAGAAAAGCAATAAGAAAGATGAGATTTCAAAACCAGGAGAGAGTAGACAAAAGAAGTAAGCATTAAGTTGGGAATAAAGGGCATATATGATTAGCATAGTTCTTATATGTTAGATACTGTGCTGGGCTCTTTACATTCATTATCTCATGATATCCTCCCAACAATCTTATAAAGTAATATGTTATGTTTCTATTTTTCCAAATGGGGTGAATATATGGGAGAATAAATTTGCTTAATGCCACACATATAAAACATTAGAAATGCAGTTCAATTCTGGTATGTCTGACTGTAATTCACACTACAAAGAACAGAACAGAATTGACAATGTCCAAAGCCAAAAAGTAATCAAATGAAAATTAGAGATCAAAATTGAAAGAGAAGTCATTATATTTAGCAATTAGTAAGAAGGAATTCGTTGTATGAGAAAGAATTCATTAAGTTTTGGGGAATTTATGGAAAATACTTTATATAAAATATAACCTGAAGGTAAGAAGGTCACAAAAACATTTATAAAGCAAATATAATTAGTAGCCATGATATATATAGTTAGACAAACTTTGAACAATAATGGAAAAGGTGCTTACTATTTCAACATAAAAAATATTTCAACATTAGTGTTTTACTCTAAGAAATGTAAATAATTCTCAATTTAATTTGGATGGATGTTAAGCCCTATACATAAAATCTCCTGTCATTGTGAGGAGTGTCTAATAGAAGTTCAAGTCGGAATAATATTTGCTATCTCTTAATCTGTGACTTTGCTGAGTTCAACTTTTGGAGAGTGAGGCAAATAGAAACCAGATTGTGATGTGCTGAGGAATAAATGAGAAATAACATGGTAGTGGAGATAATGAATATAGATTATTTTTCTAAATGTTTGACAGTGAAACGGATTGCATTAGAAATGTAGTTGAATAGTTGGATGGGAATTAGAGTAGGAAAATGTTTATAGAATATATGTAGAGAGAAATTGAAGATGGAAAAGTTGATAGAGCAATGCCTTCAAGGAGGTCTGATATGATAAAGTTAAAGTCTCTGAAAATGATTGGATTTTTGTGATTTCCTTGATAATTTGTTTTCTCCCCCAAACCCATTGAAAGATAGGTATTGGAAAATCTTGAGGTGGAAATTATATCAGCCCAACTTTTAGGATATCTGACAGAGGGGTCACTCCTTCCACCAAGGCCAGCAGTGTGGCTAAGGGCTAGTTGCTGTCCCAGGACTTCATTTTTCCATTTGTGTAATATGGTAGTTGAACTAGAGAATTCCTAAAATCCTTTCTTGTTCTGACTTCAGTTTTGGTAGTGTCTAAAACAGGTTCCTCTCAAATTTTGTACTTACCATTTTTTTTTTCTAATATCAATCTCCAGAACAACACAATGAACAAAAACAAAATAACCACATATCTTGAGATTATGTAAAAGTGGTAAGTGAGGAATACTTTTTAATCCTTTGCTTTAGTGAGTCTGGATGTTTATGAGCTAATTATATATATTTATTGATACTGGAGATTTTTCCTTCCTTCCTTTCTCTAGCTCATTTCCCCTTACTCCCTGGCTTCCTATCTTTCTTTCCTCCAAATCTGAGCAAGGTAAGCTACTTTCTTTCACTCTTCTTGCTTTTTGCACTACTGACTACCTAAAGGAAAACTTGATGCAGACACAAACGGCACAGAAATATTTTGAAATAGGAAACAATGAAGATATACAATGTGAACAATACTGGATGAGGCACATTTAGCAAATGCAAAATACTAAAAATATCCAAGAAAGAAAACATATACTTTTATGTTTTGGTGATTATTAAACCTAAGATTTCTTTCAGCAGAAAGCAGAAAAATAAATGTGTAAATTATCTTATTATTTTACATTTTAAATTCAAATACTTAGCCTTTTAAAATAAACTGTAAGCCGGGCTTGGTGACATACGCTTGTAATCACAGCATTTGGGAGGCTGAGACTGGAGGATCTGGGTTAGTGGCCAGCCTCAGCTACCTAGTGAGGCCCTCTGCAACTTAGTGAGACCCTGTTTCAAAATGAAGAATAAAAAATAGGACTGGGGGTGTAGCTCGGAGGTAGAATGCCCCTGGGTTCAATTCCCAGTACCACAAAATAAATAAATAAATAAAATAAACTGTAAACCCCAAATATTTTGCTTAGAAATCTACTAGAGAAATTACTAAGGTGTGCCAGAATATTCATGCAAACTGGTTAAAAGTTAAACTCGAAATATATTTAGGTTTCAGTTTCAGTTCTAGGAGACTGTCATCTGGTGCAATTCTCATTACCATTGATTACTTTATCAAATCTTTCCTGCATCTACTACTTTCAGAGTTCCAAGATCACTACTGAAGATAAAAGTATAAAAATAATACCAAAATTTGTATTAAAAGTAATCAGTCAGTAGACAAAATAAAGAGCACAAACTTCTTTAATCTTGACTAAGATGGTCTTAATTAAATAAATGAAGTCAATGACTTTGATAATGTCTTTCTTCATATAGAAAACATGTCTAAAATTCCACTGTCTTCAAATTCTGAATAAACAGAATTTGTTTTTTTCCAAAATGAAATAAGTAGATAAAGTCATTTCTTTTATTCTATATGTTTAAATTAGCTAGCTAGTTGTACCATTTTATGGGTGGAATATTTTAAACAATTTTGTATATAAATATTAAATATCAATTTGCTATTTTTTATTTGGTACTGGAGACTAGACCCCGAGGCATTCTGCCAGAGGCATTCTACCCAAATTTTTAAATTTTGAAACAGGGTGTTACTAAGTTGCTGAGAGTCTTTCTAAATTGCCAAGCTGGCCTCGAACGTGTGATCCTCCTGTCTTAACCTCCCAAATACTGGGATTATAGGCATGAACCACCACTTCTGGATCTAATAAAATTTTTATTTTATAATTTGCCCATTTTTTAAACAATGGAATAGGAATATTACAAAAATATCAACATGTGTATTTCTTCACAATTTATCCTAAAATTTGAACTTCCACATTTTACATGACTTTACAGATTTTTTTTTCTGCTTTAATTTTAGGGTTATTATCTGCCATGTATATACACAATTCATACTCCCATAATTCAAATTTGTATACAGCTTCATGCTTATACAGTCATAATAACACACACACAATATATCTATGTGCAAATACAACCATTTTCTGCCTATAGATAATGATTTTTTTTTTTTTTTTGCGGTACTGGGGATTGAACTCAGGGGCATTCTACCTCCGAGTTATACCCCCAGACCTATTTTTTATTCTTTATTTTGAAACTGAGTCTCACTAAGTTGCGGAGGGCCTCACTAGGTAGCTGAGGCTGGCAGCGAACCTGGATCCTCCGGTCTCAGCCTCCCGAATGCTGGGATTACAAGCATGCGCCACTACGCCCGGCTCTAGATAATGATTTTTGAGACAATGAAAAGATACAATTTTCCACACAGCTATTTTATTACATTTTAAAAATATAATAAATTATCAACCAAATGATTTCAAAGTTTGATTTGAACGCGTTTAAAAAGTAGATCATTTTAAAAAGAAAAATATTGAAATAAAAATATATCTAGATCGCCTATCCCATTAGCTTTGTCTAGTTATTTCTTAGAAAGACAGTGAAACATAATAATTATATCTGTATTGTGCTGTGGAAAAGTCAAGTCCATGATACAGTGCTAATATGATACAGTTGAAATATGTAATACCTTAAGTCTTTCATGCTGTTTCTTATCATATCCACACAGGGATGGCATTCCACTTCTGGCCAGCTTAGTTTTCCCATGGCTTGCAATTACTGAGGATTCATGAATATTTAAAAGTTGTGCAAATAAGTTCTTAACTCTGTTATGACTCAAGAACTAAAGTAGATTTTTTTCCCCTTCCAGACTATAGATGCTCTCATGGAAGATTCTATCACCTGCAATGAGGCACAACACCTGAAAGGCCAAGCCCTTGACAGATGCTTCTTAGGACACAAGAGCAGGACTCTCTGCCATTACTGTTTTATCCAGCCAACTACTTAGGTCATTAGATTGCAGACTGTATATTGATCATGATGGCAGCAACAGGAGAGGTATGTACATCAGAGAGTTTTCTATTTCTTCATTGACAAGCTTGCAGTTGAAGGTGATAGAAATTTAACAGTTTATTATAAATCCACTAAAACTGATAGTGTGTGTAAATACTTTGTGAAGACACTAGTGAATTTCATGTTTGGGTGTTCTGTACTGTCATCTAATTTCTTTTCATTGAAAAAAACATAGTAAATGAGTCTACATTCCATTATAACTTCTAATTTTTTTGTTTTCTTTTTGTGAAGTAGACAGGTAATATTATTTGATACATATAAAGTGGTGGTGATAGTCATCTAGAAATAGAGATATAATTTCTTACAAAAATATATCTTATTTTTGAATGATTCATTTTCATGAAAATATGATTCAGATAAAGTATTAATATTTAGTTGACTCAATATAGCAATGATTATTCAATCAATCCATATTTTTTCAGTAACAATCACAGACTTTGGATACTGTCTTCAATACTTGATATAATATGATCAATGTTTTTAAATTATGAATTTACATAATTTCACTTTGGATGTATATGAAGTTACATATATGCTGTCTTTATTTAAAGTATAATTTTTCCTTATAATTGTTACATTTTTAATATTTAGCTAATCTAATAAAGAAGAACAACTTAAATTTCTAATTTCACTTATTATTTAGCACTTATTATTAGCACTTATTATTATGATGCATTTTATGGTATTATTATGATACATTTAATATGATATTAAAAATCATACTAACATGCATAAATGTGTTGTGTCCAAATAAAACTCTCAGTCAAGTTGACATGCATTTATGACATATGTTAATCTAGATAATAGGAGGCCCAGAGACAAGGTGGGTTCTAGATGTGGCATGATCAAGACTCTGGTTCTATTCTTCCTTAACTTTCTTATATGTACCCTATTCCTCATGTTAGTACTTTTATCTGCGTGCTGATGGCTCTCATGATTATAACAAAAGAAAACCTGTATTAGACAAGTTAAGCAAAGTTCTACTTCACACCATCACAATAGGCAGCGAAGCCAAAGCTTAGTATATACTTTAATCTGGCAAAACAAAAGGCAGGAGGATGTTAAGAACTGAGTTTAGGTATTTCATCAACTATCTGTGTTTGCAAATTGGCCTTGCCCAAAGGAAAGCAACGTTAGCTCCAAGGCAAGAAGTAGGTTTACAACTTAGGGCAAGCCTGCCTAATGGAAGTCAGGATCCTACTCTCAAGTGTAAATTGGGAGTGAGGGATACTTACATCCTCCCAGATGCTCACATTTCCAAAGACAGCTCAAAAATACGTGAGAAAAAGAGTTCTAGATTGTGAAACTGGAATAAATCTTTTAAAAAAATAACATGTCAAAAAAGAGTAACAAAGATGTATGCTACATTGCACGAATAACTACAAAAAAAAAAAAAAAGAACAAAATCATGTTATTTGCAGGGAAATGGAAGGAACTGGAAAACATTATGTTGTTAAGTGAGATTAACCAGTCACAAAGAGTAAAGAAGCATATGTTCTCCCTAATATGTGGATGCTAGGGAGAAGATGGGGTATGGGAGGGTCTCCAGATGAAAAAGGAGAGACCCTCAAAAGCAAAGAAGTTGATTTAACTGAAGGGGTTGGACAGGGGGGAGGGGGCACACTAATGTATATCAAGGTTACTCACTAAACTGAACTTGAGAGAGAGGGAGGGTGAGGGAGAGGGGTAGGAATTCGGGGAAGGGGTTAAATGAGAATTGTGAGCTCATATATGGTTATCAATTTGTACCTAACAAAGATGTATGCTTACAATGTATGAATAAAAATAAAAATTAAAAAAAAAGAAGGATAAAGATTTCTAAATTTGCTAAACACATGCTTTAAGAAAAAAAAAATGGTCAGGGCCGAGAATTAGGTAGAAGTTTTTCTGAAGTTTACTCAAGTTAAGGCAAACATTAAAACTATCTCAGTACGTTAGAATGTGCTTTCTAGTAGCAATTAAGGTAGTTTGCATCTTTCCTGAAGTCAAGGGATAAAATGATGGAAAAAATATCTTCCAACCATAGATTATATAATCTGTCATACAGTCTCTACTCAATAGCAGAAATGCTAAGAGGACAATGTCCTGTGAGTATGGATCTCTGCCTGGGTTCCAGGGTGAATCAGGATATACCATTGGTTTATTTTCCTAGAGCTCCAGTTACCATGCTAGTCAGAAAATTATGCCCTGGTTTTTCTCCCCCGGGGCATTCTTCTAGTAATTTGAGGCAGAATGAATAAAGGATTATCTATTTAATTACTTCATTTCTGTTATATAATCAATGAGTGAGTAGAAGCAAAATATATAGATTCTATATTGGTAGAAATGACAAAATGAAATGATAATGAAATATTCATTCAAACCTGCATGTGTCAAGAGTGAGGAGAAACAAGGTAAGACAATAAAAAACACAGAACAAGATAATATTCAAAAGAAATATTGTTTAATCATAGTTAATATTAATATACAGCATGCTTCAATTAAAAAATCACTGACTACTTACTAAAAATATATTTTATATAAAATGTTTAATGTAGCAATTACAATATGTAGCAATTACAATAGCCAAAAAAAGCAGTTTTAAGTACATCAATGACATTTAAAATACTCTTAATTGTAAAGAGTATTACTAAAAATGAAAAGAGTTAATTCAAAATGATAAAAAGATTCAGGTTTTGAGGAAAGTATACTATTTTAATTTGCATGTATCAATAATGTTCATAAACTGCATTAAGAAATTGAAATAACTAAATCTACAGTCATAATAGTTGAGATTAACTCATATTAACTCCTTTCCATTAATTACCAGACCAAATTAGCTAAAAGTCAGTTAATGACATATGATATCTGAGAAACTTTTTAACAATTTTGATTTAGGGGCATATATAGAATATTTGCCTAACAACTTTAGAATATTCATTATATGAAGCATATGTAATACAGGTACAGATATTAACTATCTGCTAGTGTGTACACTCTCAGTGAACTTTAAACATTTCCAATTATATAAAGTATATTCTTTACCATAGTACGTTAGTTTAGATACCAATAATAAAAGATGATTAAAAGTTCCCATGTGTGGGGAAACTAAGGAATAAAAATATAAATGACCCATCTAAAAGCTAGCAGCTAAAATATAAAATCTTCTAAGTTTGTGTTGCTGGTTGGTAGAGGAAATTTAAAAAAATTAATTTCCTATAAAGGAAAAAAATGAGGGCCAAGAGAACACAGACTGACTTTCAACTCATAAATTTATTTCTAGCAAAATCATGAAGTAAGTGTGAATACAGAGTGGGCATAAAAAGTTTCATAAAATTTACCTCCCATGCTAAGGTAAAAAGCTGAGATTCAAGAAGTGATGTAATTGACTCAGCAGAATAACAAAAAGGAGTCTCAAGATGGTCTATAAGTCTAGATATGAGAGCAAAGTGAAGACAGAATATTCCGGGTAAACAAACAACACAGATTAACTAATGAATGAATGAAAGAACAAATAAATCAACTATATTTAGAAAATAATCTCACTATACCAGATCTATGGCTATCTACCATGACTATTTTTCTCAATAATATAGCCCAAGGTGCTTTCAAATGATAGCAGTAACAGGCACAACTGAAGAGCTTTAATTTAATGAGCCTTATTGTGGGCTTGCTGGTGGATATGATGGGTGCGGGGGAGAGTGTGTTTTATGAACACAAGGATGGGTTCATCATCATGTCAGGACTATCATTGTTATTGGAGCTTGCAAGACCCCACTTTTAACTTTTAAATTTCTTATTATCCCTATGCCACAGTTCAGTTCCTCCACCATGCCCAGCTCTGAAAAGAACTCCTCTTTATCAAAGTTCCATCCTGGTTCAGAATTTGGGTGCACTCAGAAACTGAACCTCATAGCTTGGCAATTATGTCTTCAGATATGAGGGCTTCATTCTAGACAGGACAACCAGAGATTAACTGGGCTAGCTATCTCCCAAAATCCACTCCTAGACTGCAGCAACAATTGTCAGGAAGTCATTGTGGTTGTTGGTTAAGTGTGGGTGGGGGAAGTGACATCCTTAGTTGTGCCAATAATCAAAGTGTTTCAGGCAGGTCCAGTCAGGAAAAAAATCCTTAGTTACAATCCAAATGGTTTTGCATTTTTGTATAATACTTTGCATTTATTTTGTATAGAATGGCATATTATGATTTTGCTTTTTTTAATGAGTTCCTTCATCTTTGAATATCAGTGAACCATGCATGCACAAAAAGAATATCCTATTTCAGTTCAGGAAAGCAATGGGAAAAGAAAGCCTGCATGATACAGGGATTTGAGATGGAAATTACTGAAGATCTTTGCAAGCTGTTGAATAAAGAAGTAATTTGAGGACAACTATTTTTGCATAGAGTAAAGTCAGCAAATAATACATTCAACTTTACACACTATTTTTATCATATTTATGGCAAATACAGCAAAAAAGAAAATAAGAATGTGGTGTACCATGTTAAAGGTGATTATACCTGGACAACAGAATTTTGGATTTTTTTCCTCCTCTAATTTTTTTTTTTTTAAATTTTTGACAGTGACTATAAAATAAATTTATGATAAAAATTGAGTTGCTCATTTGGGTCAAAGTATTGTGGGGAAATGCGAATGTTTTCTTATCTTTAAATGTTCCATTTGAATAAGAGAAGCAGAGAGAAAAAGAAATGAAATTGCCAAATATGAGAAATGCATTCTGTCTATATAAATTCCATTTGTAAAATCTCACTAAAAGATCTAAAGAATGAATGGAGTAAATATAACTCAGGAAAACTTCCTGGGGCTCTCAAAAAATAGCTTTATTTTATCAAAAGTAGATGCATTGCTAATTTATACTATTTATCTCTTTCTCTAAATGCTTAAAACATAATCACTTTCATTCCTAGGAAGTATCTTTTAACTCTAGTCGCTAAAAGCAGAATTGTCTTAATTGCGCAATCATGTAATCCAATCAGGAAACATCTACCTTCTTGTTAACTTTTTCAATCAGCTCACTTCTGCATGACAATCTGATAAGCCATCATCCCTCCTAAGGGGGTCAAGCCCTATCCCAGATAGTAAAACTTTATTCTGAGAAATGAATGCAGTACTTTGCATAGCAGATGTCTACAAATTATCCATTTTACATAACTGAAACTTCATAACCGTGGGACATGAACTCTCCATTTACTCAACCATCAACCCCTGCCAACCACCAGTCTATTCTCAGCTTCTGTGAGTATTTTAGATGCCTCACATAAAGGGAACCGTGCAATATTTGTCCTTCTGTAACAGACTGGTTTTACTAGACATAATGTCTTTCAGATTAATCCATGTTGTCACACATGGCAGGACATTCTCCTTTATAAAGGATTAATAATATTCCATTAGTAATATGCCATGCATAATATATTTTCTTTATGCATTTGTGCATGAAAGGTCATTAATATTCTTTCCACATCTTGGCTATTGTGGATGCTACATTGAACATGGGGATGCAGATATCTCCTTGAAATACTGGTTTCATATCATGTAGTAGTTATCTTCTGTAATTCTTTGAGTAACCTCTGTATTCTCTTCCATATCAAATTCATGATTTTACATTCAAACTAAAAGTATATGAGAGTTAAAATAGATATAATACTCTAGAGTTAGTCAACACCAATCTGTGTGTGTGTGTGTGTGTGTGTGTGTGTGTGTGTGTGTGTGTGTGTTACTAGGGATTGAGCTCAGAGGCATTCCAGGTATGTATGACTTACATTTCCCTAGATTAGTGATACTTAGCATCTTTTCATATGCCTGTTGATCATTTGTCTTCTTTGCAGAAATATCTATTGCACTTTCATTTTTTAAAATTGAGTTAGTTGGATTCTCCTTCCTCTTCTTCCTCCTCCTTTGCTCTTGATTATCTATTATATATTTTACATATTAACCCCGTATCAGATATATGGCTTGCAAATATTTCCTCTCATTCTGAAAGTTAATTTTTCCTTTTGCTGATTATTTTCTTTACTTTGCAGAAGATTTTTTAGTTTGATGTAATCTTACCTGCCTATTTTTGCTTGAGTTGCCTGTTGTTGGTGTCAGATCCAAGAGACGATTGACAAGACAGATGTCATAGTTTTCCTCTGTTTCTGCTATGAGCGTTATAATTTCCAGTCTTAAATTGAATCTTCTAATACATATTGAGATTATTTTTGTCTATAGCATAAGATGAGGGCTGAATCTTCTTCTTGCATGTGGATTTCCAGTTTTCCCAACACTATTTGTTGCAAAGACCATCCTCTTTCACCGTGTAGTCTCAGACCCTTGTCTAAGATCTGTTGAACATATATGAACTGATCCTTTTCTAGCATCTCTATTTTGTCCCACCAATCCGTCTATATGCCAGTATTATGCTGTTTTAATTATTATAGCTTTGTAATATATTTTAATTCCTAATTGTTTTGTCTTGGATTTTCAGTACTGTATCAAATAAAAGTGGCAAGCATGGGCATCTTGCTTTGGCCCTGATCTTAGAGGAGAAGCTTTCAGTTTTTTACTGCTGAATATTAGCTAGTTGTCACCATTTCAGATATATTATTTATTATGTTGGGATACTTTACTTCAGTTCCTAGTTTGAGAAGAATTTTCATCATGAGAAGGTATTGCATTTGCTGACATACTTTGCTTTGTTGAGATGATCATGTGATGTATATGCATCATCTTGTTAATGTGGTGTATTTCATTGCTTGATTTGTGTAGTTGTTAGGCATGTTTTGGGTATTGTGATATTTAGCATCTTTTCATATGCATGATATGCATGTTTTGTTGGTAATGCTGTATCATCCTTTTTAATGTACTGTTGAATTCAGTTTGCCTGTGTTTGGCTGAATATTTTGGTATCTATATTCATCAGGGATATTGGCTTGCAGTTTTCTTTTAGTGTCTTTGGCTTTGGTATTAGAGTAATGCTGGCCTCATACAATAGGTTTGAAAGTGTTCTCTCCCTTTCAATTGTTTGTAAGAGTTTGAGAAAGCTTAACATTAATTCTTTTTGAAGTGTTTGGTAGACTTCAACCATAAAACTGTTATAACAATCTATTTTAGCTAACAACTTCAATCCCATACAAAACTCCCTACTCTCCTGGTACATTTAATATTTTAAAGCAAACAATTATTTATATCTTTAACACTATGTATCAATTAACATTTTATAATTTTAATTACTTTTACTTTATATGTTTATCTTTTAACTTATAACTGAAATAAAAAATGATTGACATACTATAATTACAGTATTTTGTATTTTTTTTTTCTGTACTGGGGATTGAACCCAGGGGCATTTTACCTCTGAGCTACACCCCCAGTCCTATCTTGTAATTTTCATTTTGAAACAGGGTCTCACTAAGTTGCAGAG